>JAOEGS010001617.1:0-24716 GCA_025447755.1 Corythornis vintsioides
CTCACCACCGACAGAGCCTCCTGAGGAAAAAAAAAAAACAAAACAAAACCAAGTGCTCAGGGTCGTGACTAAACTAGATCCTCTCTGCTGCTGCACACATTTGATCGTTACTCCCCGAGGTAAATTCTCAGGAAGAGGTGTTGCAATTGCAGTGGGTTGAAGTTTTCTTCCCACCTCTCCCATCTTGCTGGCACAGGCCCCACGAGCAGCTCTGACACACAGCTATTAAAAGATGCCTGCGTGGGGATAGTTGAGCCAGAACATTGCAAAACCAGAGCTGAATGGTATCTGTGATAGACTTTTAATGGAAGGGCACTGGATGGAGTGAGTGGAAGCTTCTCCCAGCTCATCTTTTATTTCTCAGGAGACATCAGTGGTGCCCCTCGTGCCTGGGCTGCTGCAGCAAGATGCTGGTCTCAGCACCCAAGTCCCAAGCTGATATTGACCTGGTTATGGGGCTCAGAGGTGCCACCAAAATAGATCTGTGATAACCAAGAGCTTTTGGACCAAAAGACTCAGATGATTGGGTAGGAAATGAGTCACATCTGGCCAGATGTGAGAGGATGAATGCAGGAAGCACTCGAATGCAGCAGTAGGTGTGGGTATGTGCACCTCAATAGCTCTGACTCTCCTTAATTCCCCAAGCTGTGCCTTTTATTCTCCAGTGAGGAGAAATATTGGAAAGGGAGGTAAAAACTCCTCATCTTGTGATGTGCAGAAGGCTTCTCAAGTTCTGAGTGTTACTTACCTGCAGTGAAATATCTGGCACATCCCAAGCTTCCCCCTGGGCAAGGCACCAGGATAATGTGGAGCTGGATGCATCTCCTTGGTTTGCACCATCTGTTTTTCCATAAATCCCTCAATCTGTGTGCAGTTGGCTGCTAATTAGTGCATGTGAGCTACTGGGTTGCTCTCATTGTGCAATTCCTGGCTGTGGAGAATGCACAGAACTGGTACAAGCTCTGCCAGCCTGATGGGTGAGGCTCTTTGCTGGGCCTTGTCACCTTGCCTTTTAATTACAGTGCTGCAATCCCCTCTCTGATGTTAGGGTGCTTTCTTCTGAGCCTGGCCTCAGCCCTTTTTCTGGCATCATCTCCTTCATGTAGATTTTACCTGCATCTTCTCTGCCTGTTCATTATTTTTTCCCCTTTAACTAACCAGAGCTCATCAAGATTCATGGCTTGTAACTCATCCTTGAGTGTGACCTTGAACTAATGAGGTGTTCCTGATCCACTCCATGATTATGAAGCAAAGAGAGGAGCTGTCAGGAAAAAAAAAGTAACAGAAACAGCAGCCCAGCTGACAATCCATCTGTTCCTGAGCCTGCCACAAGTTACCTCTGTTGCCTCCCTGCCTCCCTCTTTGCTCAGTCACTGTAAACAAAGCAGAATCTGATTTTTTTTCATGCCCATTTCCCAGATTCTCCATGGTGTAGATATTTCCACTCTCCTCTTTATCCTGGATCTTGGCTTTTTTTTCTCTGCCTGAGCATCTCTCAGCAATAGGATAGATATTTATGATGCAAAATGTGCAGGTGCAGCTTTATTAATTTCACTTTTAAACCTAGATAAATATTCTAGGGGGCTCTAACTTCTATTAAGCCACACGAAGCAATTTCCAGAGCTTATTTCTAGCTCAGAGCTTCTAACCCAAAGGAGGCCTCAGTTATAGCAGGACAGCCCCACTCTGGAACACCAGCATCAGATAAACTCTGATAATCAGAGTTTATCAGCTCTTAGCTGTCCTGATGGAGCAACTCCTGAAAGCAGCCTCTGAAATCAGGGTGGAGCAGACAGGGATGAGAGGTGGGAGCTCTTGGAGTTAATTCTTACCCCACGTCTGAATCATGGCCTTACAGCTGGGGAGTTTCCAGCTAAGTTGCCTGAAGCTCTTTTCATCACTTGGGCTCCTCAAATTCAGGCAAAATAATTCCTTACTCTAAGGAATAAATACAACAAGGGCAAAGCTGATCAAGGCCACTCAGCTGGGGGTTGGTTTAGTTCCTGTGCTAGAGGAGAGCACCAAAATCAAACCAAGTCTCCTGTGGACAAGCAGATGGTGGTGATGCTGATCCCTACCCTTTCTGTCCAGGAGAGCAGTAAGGAAAAGGTCCTTGGGAAGCTGGTTTGTAATAGTCTTGGCTCAAAACTGCCTGGAGGGGCTTCAGGAAGAAGCTTCATGGTCTGGGCACAATGTAGTCACCCTCAGTAATGGATTTGGGAGGTGATCCATGAAATTGGCCTGGCAACCTTTCCAGCAGGAGAAATGCTAGTTTTGATTCAATGAAATTAAGCAAATGAATTTTAAACAAGGGAGGTATGGTGCTGGCCATCAGAAGTCCTCAGCACTTCATCTGATGATGGATTTGTGCTGCCAGGGTGAATGCAGCTGGAACTGGTTCATCTTTTACTGTTGGATTATCAGTTTTATTTACTCTCAACACAATCCTTTAATTTTTAATCTAAAAACTTCCAGCTGCTGTGCTCAGCCTCAACTGCAATTAGCAGAGGGTAATAATGGAGCAATTCACTACAATTAGCATGGAGTAATAATGAAGCAGGGGAAAAGAATGCCCTGCCAAGGTGTTTTATGAAGAGCCCAACCCTACACTCCTCACCACCCCGATGCTGTATGTACCAAGCTGTCTGCTGGTGGGACTGGCAGCTCTCCCCAGTGCCACCCTCCTCCTGCAGCTTGGTGCTGTTGCAGCAAATGGTTTTTCCATGGTAGTGTGTGGATGGGAGCTGATAAAACCTTTTTCTGTTGTGTATGGAACAGCTTTATCTGCAGGATTTCAACACTGCATCAGTTTCCCAAGCTGTGGTGTGGTCTCAAGCTGTTGAAAGTGGTGTCCAACCTCCTTTCTCCTTCAGACAGGGGAAAAAAAACCTGTTTCTGTTCACTGCTGTGCCAAAAATGCTTTGAAATCTCCTGCTGGAACCCACTAAATTGGAATATTAAGTAGCTAGAGTTATTTCAGCTTTTCAGAAGTGAAAAGGGGTGGAAAAAAAATCCCAAAAGGCTTTTTAGCCTCTTGCCTGGTGACTACCTCTTGCCCCAAAACCTGAGTAAAGCAGCTGAAGAACAGAAACCCACAGAAAAGGCATTTTCACCTAGGGCTGCAGGGACTCTCCCCTGGAGAAACAGCTGCTGTTCTCCCCCCCATCTTCTGAGCACCTCCTACAAAGCTAACCAAAGACAACAGGGTAATGAGGAAGAGAAGTGCTTGATAGGAATCCCACCACGAGTGGAATTTCCCTCTTCCTGAAGCTTGGCTTGCTCTGTTTGCTCTCAGTGAAATGTTTAAACAGCACCATTCCATCGGGGTGTGTGCTCCCTGAGATAGCAGACCCAGCCTTCACACACCTTCAGCTGCTTTTCCTCATACTCCTCCAAGCAGGGCAGTGGTGTCTGATGCCACTGGGAACAAATCACCTTTTTGAGGAGTTAAGAAAGAAGGCATTGTTGGAAATGAGCTGGCTGAGGAGATGCCACCACCTTTACACCATCACATTAGCTAGTTGAAAAGGACTTTTCAGGATAGGATGCTGGGAAGTAATTTTGGTCCAAGCACCAACTTGTTAGGTAAATATCTTGTTTCAACTCCAATAAGTGTGTTGTTACTTTTATTCTATTTTCTAGACTTCTTTCCTAGAAACATTCACAAATCCTTGCCATTGTTAATCCCCAGTGCTCTGTTTTATTCCTCTAAGCCTGGGAGCAGGTTAGCAACTGTGAGTAAACTGTTAGGACAGCTAAGCCTCTGGCTCCCTTGGAGCCTAAACCTAAAAAGTGTTGTGCCACCAGCACACACAGGGTTTTGTCAACTCAATTTGAAGCACATTAGTGTCTCCCTGCAGGAGAATTCAGGTACATCCAGGATCTGCTTGTGTTGGCAACATGAGCAAGTGGCAATAAGAACCAGGCATCTCCTAAGAGTTGCCTTCAGGTGCTGGTGACCAGGTCTGCAGGGCAGGATCTGTAAGTAGTTTCTGAGGGTTTTTTGGGTGCTTTTTTCTTTGATTTAGTGTTTTGGTTTGGTTATTTTTTCCATCCCTTACCACCAGAGAGAGGACTGGAGCACTGCAGAGGATGAACATGGCAGTTCAGCTGCAGGTCCATTGAAGGGGCTTTCAAACCTTACTCCATTCACATCAAAATAGTCCATCAGCCTGGCCCCTGCACATCCAGGGTATTTCCAGACAGAACACAGGAGGAGACAAGTCAAGCTCTGAAACCTTGCTTCTGAAGAATAAAATTTATTTGTTTTCTGAAAAAAAAATACATATGTTCATATCTGTTCAACCCTCAATACATGTCTCCCTTTCCAAACCAACTGTGCTCTTTTAAGCATGCAGGACCCCACTGCAGCTTGGTAAAGAAGTTAAGAGGGTTGTTTTTTTTCATCCTATAACTGTGCAAACACCATTTGGAAGCTATTTACATTATGCACCTCTCACTTCAGTAGCAGCAGCTGTTAGATACATGCACTGTGGAGCAGGATTGGGCATTGACATTTGATTTAGGTGTGGAGTGAAAACCAAACCAACCTTCCCTCATCCAAGAAACTCCCCCCAGGCAATTAAAAGAAAATCTAATTTCTTCTTTCTCAAGGAGATCACGTTAAGCACTCAGACTTCCCTGCAGTTATTAAAATATTACTTCCACTCTAGTTTTCTGGACCATCTTCTTCTGGTGCAGCCTTTGTTTGCCCTGGGGAATGGGAGCAGAGGGAGATGTCTGTGTTTTAATGAAAGGCAGCAGGAATGCACTGAAACAGAGTTGGATCCATTCCTTTCCTTTCCAGGGAACTAAAAGATTACTTTGAATAGTTTGTTTTTCTCTTTTACTATCTTGGACCATTTAAACTCAGATGCAGCAACTTAGCTGCAAACTAAGCTTCTAGCTCACCCTCCTGGCACTTTTCCCTTCTCATTTCCTCTCCTATCCATAAGAAACCAGAATTCCATAACCAGCCAGCTGCTAGAACTCAACCCCTGTGGTACTGAGCTCATCTCCTTCCAGTCTCTACCCTGGCACCAAGAGGGCAGGAGATGCTCTGGCTGCTGCAGGCTGTTGGCAGAACCTCTCTGTGTGCCATGAGTGCAGAGCCCCTCCTCACAGCCCCTGTGGACAGTCCTGGTTCCTGGGTGCCAGTGGGATTGAATCTGTTCCTAGGTGCCAGTGGGATCCAGTTTGTTCCTATGTCCAGTGGGATTCAATTGTGGTGCTGAGAGCAGGAGCCGGTCGAGGTAATCGTGGCATTCCAAGTGCAGGGCTTCATTCTGGAATCACTGAATCCTTTAGGTTGGAAAAGGACATTTGAGATGGTCAGGTCCTCATCACCCATTGTCACCCCCCAGAAGGTGGCCTGTGTGTCATTCAGGGGGGCTGTGGTGCCAGCAGTGGGGGTGTTTTCAGGCAGGGTAGTGAAGCGAGCCACCTTCTGTAAGGGAACAGGGTTCTTTTCCTAACTGCAAGACTGCCTCAGAGTAAATACAGCAAGTTGAAGAAGACAGTGTTGCTTCTCCCAAGTGGCAGGAGCTCCTGGGGCAAGCTCAGTTCCCAATGGAAACCCTGCTTTCGGGCTGGCCTCCAAATATCTGGGAGAAGAACTCCAAAGCCAGGCGGACGTGGATGGGCACGAAGACGTAAGCTGTGTACACCACCATAGCAACCACAGTCACAGTGATGGTGTGGAACATGGACCT
This sequence comes from Corythornis vintsioides, assembly GCA_025447755.1. Classification (NCBI taxonomy): domain Eukaryota; kingdom Metazoa; phylum Chordata; class Aves; order Coraciiformes; family Alcedinidae; genus Corythornis; species Corythornis vintsioides. The sequence goes on from JAOEGS010001617.1 coordinate 5,712, forward strand.
CTCCCAGGGCTCCAGCACATAGCTGCAGGTGATCAGCAGGTACTGGTAGTACAGCCAGTAGACATAGTCCTTCACACGCTTAATATCCATCATCAGCTGGCAGGGAGTTAGAGAAGAGGACCTGGAATGATAGAGAAAGCTGGATTACAGCTGCAGTGGGAAGAAGGACCTGGGACTGAAAACTGATGTGGTGACCAAATCACAGCATGGTGAGGGTTGGGAGGAAGCTCTGGAGAGCATCTGGTGCCACCACCTGCTCCAGCAGGGCCACCCAGAAGAGTTGGACCAGCAGTGCAGTGTCCAGGGGGGTGTGGAATCTCTCCAGAGAGGGAGACTGCACAACCTCTCTGGGCAGCCTGGGCCAGGCTCCAACACCCTCACATCAAAGAATTTTCTCCTCCTGTTCAGATGGAAGGAACATCCAGAGTCTCAGTTTGTGCCCATTTCTCCTTGTCCTGTTGCCAAGCACCACTGAAAAGAGCCTGGCCCCATCCTATTGACCCTCACCCATTAGCTATTGATCAGCATTGATCAGACCTCCTCTCAGTCTTCTCTTCACTAAACAGGTCGCTCAATTTTTCCTCAGAGACACCCTCCAGTTCCCAAATGACCTTGAAATCATCATCATTTCAAGTCTACTACCACATGTAATTGTTACAGAAAATAAAGTTCAAACAGAAAGTGACACCAGCACCCTCTGCCACCCTGGAGCAGAGAACTGTCTTCACCTCTAGTACCTGCTGCCTGCAGATGCTGAAACCAGATCAGTTGGGCACCCTCCATTCCTGCATTTGATTATGAGCATGTTTTGATAGTCATCCAGCAGGAGGAATTAAAACCACTTTAGCTCAGAGGCACAGGGTTGATGTGGATGTCAGGGAGATAGGCATTTAAAAGGGAAGGCTTTGGGCCAGCTTCCATACCTGGGGATGGCAGACTGGAGTGCTCAGGAATAAAGATGATATTCAAAGAACCACTCTGTAAAAAAATCCTCTGCTGACTTCTAATAATTGTTATTATTCTGCAATTGGTGGGAGTGAAAAGACAAGCTAGGAAAGGGAGAGGAAAAAGGCATCTTGAGTAGCATGAGTTTTTTTTCAGCTCATTCCAAAGAAATAAGGCACATTACAGGTTAAAACAGTATTTAATGGAAGTTAAGTCTAGGAAGGGTTTTCCTCTTGGGTAACACTTTCATGCATTCATTGTTCTCTCCACACAGACAGGAGAATGCTGAGCAAGTATTAAGTGGGAAATAGGTTTTGCTTTCCCCTGGTTTTTAAAATGGCTTTTCAGCATTTTGAATAATCTTTAAATTCAGGTCAAAAACATCTACTCAGAGATAGAACAATAAGCAACTATACAAAGCTGCCTTTCTTTTTGGGGCTGAGCTTAAGGACACATGTGCCAACCAGGTCAGCTCCCAGTAAAGGGGAGGTTTTAGTCCTGCTGGAAAACATTCCAATATATCATTTTGTTTGACACTCCTGTTGCCTAAAATGCCAGCAACAGAGATGCTTGGACGTGGTCACATCTTCCAGCCTTGTGTTCACAGCAAGCTCCAGACAACAGAAGTTTTCTGTCCCTGAAGGTAACAAATACTAAGGTAGCACTGGTTGATTTGCAGCTTGTGATTAAAACAAGGATGGGCCACAGGTATAGGCCAAATAGATGACAATATTCAGTGGTTTACTGCCTCCAGAGGCTGCTGCACAGGGGTGTGTGGCTATTTGCTGAAGGGAAGATAAATTCCCAATACAAAGGAACCCTGGTTTGTTTTGTAACAGCTTCACTTTGGTCACTGATGTGTGAAATGTGTGCCCAGCAGATACACTGTTCAATACATGCACCTTGACAGATCATATTTCTCCACCTTTTCCAGGTGACTTCCAGTACTACCAGCTCAACATTCCCACATGGCACTGTGAGCAGAGCATCCTGCCAGGCAAGCTCTCACCTCACCATCCAGAGATGCTGAAAGGTAGATTTTTTTCCCATTTGGGAATGCAACACATTGCAGTCTGTCTGGTGAAACTGGCACTCAGGTGTCTTTCCTTCCCCTGCATCCATGTGCTGGCTCTTCTCCCACTAGTTCTCCTCCCATCCCTCCTTGTATCTGTGCCCCAGTTGCTCCTCAACACCCCCATGAACACAACCTCTTTGCTGGCAACAAGCACAGGGAAACTAAACACTGGGCATTAAAAAAAGCTCAGAAGACTTGTTTGTTAACAGATACTTATGCAGAATAATTTCTGTACTCACCCCATAATCCCCCCAGCCTTTATTTCCATCAGCCCCTCTTTGAGGCCCTCCAACCATCAGTTGATGCAATTGATTTTAGGGAGCAAATCACTTATTTTAAGTCTAGCAGTGACTGTCTTTCTGTGAACACCTTGACTTGGAAGGGCATAAGCTGGGGAGAGAGGCCATCACTGATTTGTCCTGCTATGACAGGAATGGAAGATTATTCTTTTTCAGATCATTTATTTGAAAGCAGAACTCAAGAGAGGCCTTAAAACCTTGTCAATATTGCAAAGGCTCCAAGGAAAATGGCACAGCTGGCACACAGGGACTCCCTGGGAGCCAAAAGTGACTCTGCTTATCCCCTCTGTGGCAAGAGCAGCATTTTTCTAGGAAGAGGTTAAGCCCTTTCCTATACAGTTGGAAGGGAAATGATAAGGGCCCTCTGATACTCTCTAGGATTATGGTATTTACACTGGGGTTGTGGTTGTGCTACACTCATCCCTTCCTTGGGTAAATACCTGTTGAGCCCAAGTGCCACACAGAGAGGCTGGGAGGCCAGGGCCCTTGCTGGGGGGTGTTTAACACTCTGAGGTTATCAGAAGGTGCTGCAGTGGTTTGGAGGGGAGAGATCCCAGGCTGACAGAGCTTTCTGCCCACAGCACCACATAAAAACCCCTGGATTCCCAGGCACTTTTAATACAGAGGCTGCATGGTGTTCAGATGAAGGATAGAGGCTGAGAGATGTGGAAGAGAGAAGAAGACAGTTAAATTACAGTCTCTGTCCCTGCTGCTAACACATTTCCACTGCATTTAATCTACCCAGAGTCCTCCTCCTGTAGCAGGACTGTGTTGGCAGCATTTCTGAGCCAAGGAGTGTCTTGGGATAGTGCAGCTCCAGATGCATAATTTATAAAAGGAAAACATTGAAGGGAAGTGGAAAAAACAAACCCCTGTCATCTTAAACCAGCTGCACATTCAAGGAGATACAAGAATCTGCTGTTTCACACAGGTACCTTTTCTGACACTATCCCATGTGCATTAATTCAGGGCTAGTTTTAAGCAGAAGCAATAACCCAGAGCTCCACACCAGGAGTCTCAGGCAGCCTTACCACCCAGGCCACCTTGGAGCAATAATCAAAGGGAATGGCAGATCACAAACAGAATCTTTTAAGCTAAAAAGATCTGTATTTTAAATGAGATTTATCCTAGAGAGGCTTCCACTTAGATTTTTTTTTTTTTTTAGGCATTACTAGCTGCCATCAGATGGCAACCCAAGTTGAAAAGGTCTTTGCCATAATTAGCTGATCAGTTCCAAATATTCCAGAGCAAGGAGCTCATTTGCTGTTATGCCATTTTAACTCAGCACTCATTTGTCTACAAATCTGAATTTAAATGGTCAGCTGTGTTGTGGAAAGAAATATTGCCCATGACTAAAATTAATAGAATTCAGCTTCTCAAGATATCAAGCAATATTCCAATTATTTTCTGCAACTTCACCTCCAAGCAAAGGAAAAAAAAAAAAAAAAAGCAGCAAGAAGAGAATCCTGTAAAGCAGCTTTTTAAGTGGCAACCTGATTTTCTTGCTTGTTGACACATGTCTGTGATGAGGGCAGCTGAAAAGATAAATCATTCCCCCCCCCAAATAATAAAATCCCAGGTTTCATTTAAGAGATTCCTCATCTCAAAAATGTCTTTATTACTAACCTTAGTTCCTAGAACTAGAGCCAGTGTTTAGAGTGAGCCCAAAGATGCCAGTGTATCATTTTTGCTTCAAGAAACACTGTTTGGGAGGGGACTTGGTTCAATCTGAAAGTCTAGGGTATGTCAAAATGCACCTGCTGGGAAATTCCTGTGGGAAGAAACATTCCTGCAGAGGAACTGGGATAGACTGGTTTCTGCTTGAAAAACACATGCTCTGCAGGAGGGTTTGCTTGACTTTACAAAGGAAAAGGGATTTCTAAGAGATATTCAGGTCTGGAGAAGTTTTTCTAGTGTGGGAAAAATCAAATCCTGGAGCTGGAGTTAGCCCCATAAGCATTCAACAGATGGACTCTGATGCTTTGGATGGCAAATAGGATCATTAGAAGCAAGGTAGGAAGGAATATCAAACAATCTACCACAGCCCCAAAATGCAAATATTTAATTGCCTAAAATCATATCCATTTGCTAAATACTCACAGTGATCACACAGAACCAAGAGCTGCTGGGTTTTACAGGCCCCTGAGGGATTGTAGCCATGCTGAAGCTGAAATAAAATCCTGCCAGGAGCCCCTGAGGGTTGTTTTTGGGCTCACAGGCAGGGCACCTACCAGATGCAGGCTCCAAGAAGCAGGTGTGACAAGGCAAAGTGCAAGAATCATTTTAAACTTGGCCTGTTTGTAAATAATTAGAGCTATTAGAGAAGGAGCAGGCAGTCATTCCCCTTGGGTATTGCAGCACATATCCCTTCTGCAAGTCCTTTACTTGTAATTGCTTTATTTCTATTTTATTTGTGGGTGTTAAATGGGTTTGTTGTGCTGTTAAACAGAATATCCTGATTTATCCAAGTCACCAATCTTGACCCTCTTCCTGCTAACCTAACCCTGGGATGAACCCACTGATTTTCTGCAGTTTCTATAAGCACAAATAGAACAGCAGAGGGATTCCCAGTCCCCGTCCATCATGTGTTTGCTGTAATATATTTTATTCCATGAACACCAAGCCTACTGCATAAGGAATGAAATACAAGCCCTGTAGACCTGTATTCAGGGAAAAATCAGGAAGAAATTGAGATGAGGCAGCAGTTAACACTGCACAGAGAACCCAAGCACCAGCATTTCCCAGGGCAATGGGCTCAGTTTGTTCCCCTATTGCATCTGCACGGCTCAGATTGCCCCACAGACAGCTGCTTATTACCCACTGCCAAGCAGAACCCTCAGGTCACATCCTAACACTTGGCTCTTTAAATGCACCCTCGAGCTTGTTTTCACAAGGAGGTAACACCAGCCAAAGAACCTGCAGCAATAATCCCAGCATGGGGACCACTGGGCACCATTCAAAGTGTCTTTACATATAATTTTTAATAAATTACCTCTAATTGGGGAGTCAAAATGCACACGGCAGCAGCAAGGCCATCTCTGGTTTCTCCTCCTCAGCATTCATCTTCCTGAGTCAGCAGCTCATCTCAGCCTGGCCATACACTACTGCCAGCTACAGGAATTGTCACCAGCACCAGAAGGAATTCTGAACTAGCCCAGTGTTACTGCTCTGCATGACTCAGACATTTGGCATGTGGGTGAACTGCACCTATGGATTGGGGTTTTTTCCCTTCTGGAAGAAAAGAAATCTTCAGGAGTGGAAAAGTACTTCAGGAGAAGAAACAGTAAAGCAGAAAAGGCAATTTTCAGCCACTTTAATGCTTTACCTTGCTCAGAAGAGTGAACTCCAGCAGCTTTTCTGTCAACACAAGCCCTTCTCCCTGCTGACAGGGGTAGCAGGGATGCTATTATATTGCTTTTAAATGCAAAGAATTATATAACACATACAAGACCCAAGAGGCTAAAAACTCTTTAATTGACACCTTTTGCTGTCAATTAAAACCCCTCCTTTCCCCTTTGCTAGCTTCAAAGCACTCACTGAGTGGCCAAACACTCAAAATCTGACCCAGACTTCATCTCCAGCTCTGACCACAAACCCAGTCCCCATGTGCATGTCCCTTCAACAGCTTTTTACCACCAAGCACTGCCTTGGTGTTGTAATTTTGCTGCTTCTCTAACTGGAGCAAGTGGATTTTTGTCTTCTCATAAAGAAGAGGAAGATCTGCAGCACCCATCAGGGTCTTACTTGGAGAAAGGCTCCCAACCACTCCAGTCCAGCACAGCAGTTGAAAGCAGTTAATGTTTAGACCAATTTCGTGCCTTAACTGCTCCTAGCAAAAAAAAAAAACCAAAACTTTAAAAATCAACTCTGCCTAACCTTGAAGTCTTGGCTTTACATTCTACATATGGAAGAAGATACAGTTTGTCTAGAACAAAAACAGTTGGAGCAGCTCTGTCCCATTTTCTTCCAAAGCCAAATTAATTTTTCAAAGAATTTTCTGTTCTTCCCTCCTCTGGAGTTTCCTCAGTTGCTTTCTTACATAACTAGCTTCTGACAAATTATGTACCAACTCCTCCCTTCCCAGCTTTCTCTGGGCTGAGCATGTTCTGGGGCTTTAAGTCTTTCCCCTGTGACAGGATTTGCACATTGGAGCAGAACTTGAGTGAATTCTGCCAGGGGAAGCAGGTAAATGGACAAGCTGAAGTCTCAGAGAAACCTTTCCATGTATTTCCAGCGGCAACACAATTCATTAACATGATTTGGAACAGAGCTGATTCCCAAACAACACCTCATAGTTATGACTAGAGATGAGCACCCTGTTTAGATTCTAAACACTTCAAATTGGAGAGATCTTGAACTGGTTCAGGAGGCTTGGTTTTGCTTTTGGTGACAAGCTCCTGGAAGATGTTCCACAGCTGGGACATCACCAAGAGCCTTTCAGGGGACTTGAGAAAGTTATGGGAACACATCACTCTATAAACAAAACAACTGAGATATTTGGGGTCTACAAGATTTCCTTGCAAATGTAGCTGTCATTGTGATTTCTTTGCTCCGAGTCATGGCTGAAGCAGCTGAAAATGCCAAGAGCTGCTCTTGGGTGCCACACAACCTGGGAAGGTGAATAGTCATAATTATCACAGGTATTGCTGGAAAACAGGTACCTGCCTCTTGTGCAACTGCATCTCCTTTGAGGGCTAATGAAAGGAAGCAGCTGTTGCACCATGGAACATGTTGGTCTGACTGGGGAAGAGAAAACCAGGGAGATACTTGCAGCAGATAAGGAGTAAAATAGGAGGAAAAGAAGCCAATGTAACCCCATTGATGGAGTTGAGGAAGAACTTCTGTTGGGTTGGAGTGGCCTATGGAGGACTTAAACAGAGAAAAACTACTGCTAGAGCAGAAGACACCTCAAATGTGGGGAAAGCAGAGCCACCCTTCCTCCTGGGAGGGGAGAACAGAAGAAATCTGTTGGGTAAAGAGGCAAGTCAAAGCTTTCCAACGTTGCCACATGTCACCGTGTGGGTTCCACCTGCTGCTTTGGAGGAGACTCAGCTCTACCCCAGGAGCATGGCCAGCATTGAGGCACAACTTCTGCCCAGTTAAAAACAAACTGGATTGGCAGAACAGAGGCTGCTGGAGCAGGTGAGCCTTGGTGCTGCTGCATCCTGTGCCCTGAATGCCTTTGGGCACAGGAGGGATGGAGCAAGTTATTCCTGGGACCCTGGCACCTTGACCAAGTCTCCCACTCCTGCCAGAGGAGCAACGCCCTGTGCAGAGCTTCCCTGGATTTCTCTGCCAAAATTGCACCATCTAGAAATGGCTCCAAGGACACAGAGCTCTCCAGACATTTATGCCACACTCACAATACTCTAAAGAGATAAACAAACATCCCAATTCCTAAAGCATTTTAAATTGCCCAGTCCAAAAAGTGCAGTGCATGACAATTAAGTGGAGGAGCAGCTTTTTTTTTTTTTTTTACAGGGATTCTCCTCTCTCCTATCCCAGGAGGTTCTCTTGCTTCCATTTATTACTGGAGCAGCAGCATCAGCATTTATTCCAGGGATTCTCCTCTCTATTCTCCCAGTTCCCAGTCCCCCAGTGCAGGGAACTCCTGCACTTAGCTCACAGCAAAGGATTTCTGGAAGCAACGAGCAACTCCAAGAACACCAAGGAGCAGAAACGTGTAAAGAACAAGTGTTGCCATCACCCTGCTACGAGGAGCATCTTCCCTCTTCCACCATTCCCACCTATTTCAACCCTTCTGGAGCTTCCCCTCGTTTCCAGCCTCACTGCCCAATCCAAACCATCATCCCCACACCCCCACCGACCACAGCACCTGGAAACCCCCGGCCGCAGACCTCCAGCAACAAGTTCAGAGACCTCGCTGAAGGCTGCGGGTCCTTCTGCAGTGCCACCAGCTCCTCCGACAAAGCCTCCCGGAGCAAACCCAGCGCTCCGAGGCCTTTTACCCACCGCGGGCTGGCAGCGCAGGGGACCCGGCTCCGCTCTGCCAAGGTCACCGGCCCCTGCAGCCGAGGAAGCGCCGGGATGATGCCCTTGGGCGAGCAGAGCCAGCCCGCGGGTACCAACCACCCCCTCCCGGGCATCCCGCATCCCCGCGCCGCCCTCACCTCCGCGGGACACCGCTCCTCACCTCTTCCCGAACCGCCTCCGCGCTTAAATACCCACCGCTCCGCACCTCTCCGCGCCTCTCCGCGGCCGCTCCCCGCCGCTCCGCCCCGCCCCGCCCCGCCCCGCTCCGGTGCCGCAGCCGCTGCCCGCGTCCGGGGCTGGGGGGGGGGGTGTTGAGGTTTGGCAGGGAAAGCGGTGCCAGGCTCGGGGATCAAGCGAGGGATTGAAGGAGCTGTCATCGCGGAGCCGAGACGCTGAAGGTTGAGATGCTGCGTGTCATGCGTTCGAGAGATCGGATGCGTCACGCCCGAGGGCTGCGGGAACCGGGCAGCCTTGGCACTAGGCTGGCTTTTAGGCACTGTCCTGCTTGTGGGACCGGGCAACCCCAAGCACAAGTGCGGGCTGGGAGAGCAGGAGTGAGGAGAAGGGCTTGAGGGTTGCTGAAAAGCTGGGCAAAGCCCCAAGTGTACCCTGAGCTGCACCCCCATCCAGCGTGGGGATCCTGCCCCTGGGGAGACCCCCCTGCAGGGCTGGGTCCAGCTCTGGAGTCCTCAGCACACACAGGGAGCTGTTGGAGCAGCCCCAGCAATGCTGGGAGGGCTGGAACCCTCTGCTGAGAGGCCAGACTGGGAGAGCTGGGGGGGTTCAGGCTTTGGGGAGACCTTCTGGGACCTTTCAGGGCTTCAAGGGGCCCTACCAAGAAAGCTGGGAAGGGCTTTTCACAAGGTCTTGTAGTGACAGAATGAAGGGATGAAATGGGAAGACTTCAGACTGAAGAGGGTAGATTTAGGTTAGAAATCAAGAAGTTCTTCACTCTGAGAGTGCTGAGACCCTGGAACTGGTTCCCCAGGGAAGCTGTGGATGCTCCATCACTGGATGTGTTCAGGACCCAGTTGCACAGGGCTCTGAGCAACCTGCACTAGTGGGAGGTGTCTGCCCATGGCAGGGGGTTGGAACTACATGATCTTTGAAGTCCTTTCCAACCCAAACCATTCTATGATTTTATTATTCTATCTAATACTTTAGATTATATATATATACCTTTTAATCTTGTAATGACAGTAGAGGGGTGGTTGGAGCTGAGAGTGCAGAGGGGTGCTGGGGAGCTCCCCAGCTCACAAAGACTGAATGGGAAAGCCCTGAACATTGCAGGGCTGTGAGAAACCAGTGTGCTGGGTGTGTAATGAAGTGGTGATAATGTATCAGATGAGGTGTTTCCAGAAAAGAGAGATAGGGATGGACAAGTCCTGACAAGACTTTATCAGAAATCCTGTGAAATACTGCATGACTCTGCTAACCATCAGGTTTAGGTTTCCTTAGTTTATTCTGCCCCACAGTAAATAGTGATTTAATGTCCTGCTCATTAGCAAAGAGCTACATAAGGACTTAATTTTGAAGTATAAGTGAGAAATAAAAATCACAAAAACTGGGGTTTTTTCACTGTTTTCCCCCCAGGCAGCAGGGTACCAGGTACAACCTCATTCATTAAGCAAAACAATGACTCTTGACAGGCTGATCCTACTTCTCAGCCTTCAAAACTGTTAGTATGGGGCACTAATTAAATGATGAGTAGCATGAATAATTAACAAATAAGGATGGGCTTTGCCCTGTGGTCTTTCATTTAAGATTGTGGGTTTTGCTGCTGGGCTATGGCTTCAGCTTCAGGGCCAGTGGGGTAGTGCAGATTGAGGTGAGTGATCTCCAGATCATTCCTGGTGACCTGGAATGATTGATAAGAAGTGGCTTTTACCAATATAGTGTCTACATCCCAAACCCTGCCCTAGTGCTGCAGCAAAATGAGCAGCTCATGGAGAATAGGTGCAGGGTGATGTGCCTGCCCTCAGCCATGGCACTGAGCCTTTGACCACAGCCTATTTGAGGTCTGTTTGCTTGTGGCTCTGCTCACACTGCAGAAGAATCATAGAATTGATTTGGAGATCTTTCAGACCAGCAAATCCAGCCCTTAACCCAGCCCTGCCAGGGCACCACTGCCCCACATCCCTCAGCACCACAGCTCCAGGGCTTGGAAACCCCTCCAGGGATCACAGGGACTCCAGCCCTGCCCTGGACAACCCTGGAGGGGAAGAAATTGTTCCTCAGCTCGAACCTCAACCTTCCCTGGGGCAGCTTGAGGTTGGTTAGAATCACAGAGGCTGGTTCCTCTTGCCCTGTCAATTGTTCCTTGGGAGCAGAGCCTGACCCCATCTGGATCCAACCTCCTGGCAGGAGCTGGCAGAGCCAGAAGGTCTCCCCTGGGCCTCCTTCTCTCCAGGCTGAGCAACCCCAGGTCCCTCAGCTGCTCCACCCCACACTCCTGCTCCAGACCCTTCCACACTCAGACCCCCACAGAGGCAGCAGGTACCACAGAGAGACAGAGGCTGGAGCTGGACACGGGGTTGTTGCTCTTGCATTTACAAGCAAAGCTGCTTTTTACAAGTAGGTGGGAAGTGTGAGAAGAGGGGTCACCTCCAGCACCACAGGGCCACCCCCTCTCTGCTCTGGCACCTGCTGCTGTTTTCTGAACCACGGGCAGCCATAAAGGAATGCAAATGGTTTCAAGGGCCAGCTGTAACTGCTGTGATAAAAGTCATTCTTTTAATATTTGAACACATTTTAATGATGCTTTCAAAGTGCTCCTTCCTCAATTAATTTCTTTAAAAGGCACTTGCACAAACAAAGCTGCACAGGGAGCACAGGGACAATCAGGAGCTTTCCTTCCCAGCTCACGTAGCAAGAACAGTGCCTCTTTTCTCCTGCTGCTGGTTTTATGGTGGCTGACTGGGGGAAAGATGCTTGTTTAGCCTTTGATCTTAAATAAAAAAACACTTAGAGGCTCTGTTTTAAACAGTTGTGCCCCTTTGCAGCTGGCAGCAGAGCTCCCATGGGTGCTGGGGTACTATGAGTCTGTTCACTCAGGGAAAATACCTGGTCCCTGTGTGGATGATGCTTGAAATGACCAGTTTGGGCCAGTGATGGAGCAGTGGGTGGGTATCACTGCCACCCATCTTATAAAAATACTTGCAAAATCACTCTCTCAAGCACTTGCTCCACAGCTTTAGCTGCTGTTCAGGTCTTTTTCCAAGAGGAGTTCACAAGAACTCTCTCTCCCACAGTCTCATTATCACTCCAATCATCTGTTCCCATCTTGCTTCACTCAGTCCTGGTCCCACTGAGGGTTGCATTAGGTGTGCAAGCCCAAGGCTCAGCATGTGTGTGAATGCTTCACACCTGGCTTCTGACACACACTACCAAATGGAGAAGGTTTTGCCTTATGTGAGTTACAGATTTGCTGATAATCAAGTGGTGTTTAACTTAAGACAGGGCAACAGAAGAAGATAAAAGATGGGGAACACTGATAAGCTAGGCCTGGCCATCACTTTCCTTAGGGCTTCCACCCTCCTCCAAACCCACTTGGTTTGGCTTCATCCATCCTGGAAGGTAGACCAGCAGACTGGGAGGCAACTCTTTGAGGACAGAAAGGGATGAATGGTCTAAAAAGAAAGCCCTTCATTAGTTAGCAGTCTGTGTCATTGCCTGTGTGTGCACTGGGTATTTGCAAGCTTTGACTGGCAAATATTTACCACATCACCTCAAAGAGCCACAAGGAAGCTTTTATTGACTCCACTGTCTGATCCTCACTGCACCTGCCTCCTGCAGATGGTAGATCTTCTGTCTCACAGGCAAGGGCTGAAATTCCACTTGTTTTCACAGAGTCTTCCTTTACATCAGTGTGGAGAAAATCACACCAGGGTTCCCTGCTGGCCTGCTTACCCGAGCAGATGTTCCTACAAAGCTGAGGAGAAACCACAGGTCTGAATTCTTTTGGCAATAGTTTGATATCTGGATGTATTTTTTCAGCTGTTTTGTGGCTGGTTCAGCCTGTCTTGATTAATGAAAATTCCCAGAATGGGCATAAGTCTGAGTACACCAAATATTCCTGTCAAACCTCCCCAGGCTGGGGTGCTGGGCAGAGGGGATGCTCTGGCTAAACCTTTGGTTGTTGTCCCCATTTGATGTGGCCCTGTTGAAAGTCACAGCCTGATCTCCTGAGGAAACTGCTGTGAAATCAACCTGACAAATAAGAGATCAAGCTTTTATCTCATGATAGGGCAGGTTGGAGAAAACAAATCACCTCAGAGTGTGGGGTGACAACTGGTTGTGGGTGATTATCTCTCCACTTGGTGAACACCACCTTGGGCTGTGGCCTCTCTCTTGTGAGTGAGAGGCAGGAGGGGCTGCACAGGACACCAGGCAGTCACTGGCTGGGAGGGAATCAGCAAAAAAAAAAGGGAAATCCTTTGGAATCTTGTGCCAGGTAAGATCTAGGTGTGAGAAATGTTATAGCACAGGAAACTTCTTGTACAGCACACAGTGAATTTATAAGCAGCCTGTCACTTGTCCTCACCAGTATTAATTGTTCTACCAATATTAACTGGACCAGTTCCAGTTGGGATAACTCTGCCTGTATCCCAGCTAGAGGAGAGGTTGGCTGGCATTCTGAGACCAAGTACAACATGTAATTAGAAGGTAAATGATTAATCAGCTTTGGGTACAAGGGCTGGGCAGGATCTAGTCCCACGTGAGTCACATCTTCACATCACTCCCTGCCCTTGATGTGTTCCATTGACAAAATAAATTGCTACAGCCAGTTCAATGGTCTGTATTATAACTGGAATCTTGTTTTCAACCTATAGAAGGGCTGAGCATGGCTCACATGGCTGTGCTCAGGTCCTCCCTCAGCTATCAGGTGTGGATATTTGTGCTCATGGATTAAAACCACCTTTTTTTTCCCCCTGTGGTGCTGGAAATGTTTCATTGGCTCACCTATTCACCAGCAGGTCTGCCTTTCTTCTGAGCAGAGTGGCTCATCTGTGAGATCTTGTTCTCTGATAAGCAAAGCTGCTGTAAGCTTCAGCCAGGGATGTTCATACCTTCAAGACACAAGCCTTTGGATGACTTAGACTATCACCAACCTTCATCCAGTACGTGGGCAGCAACCTACAGCCATGGTTTGCTCCTGGAACAGCTTCCTGAGTGTGTGAGAGAAAGAAGTGAAGTTGCATTGGGAGGCTAAAGAAGGTGGCTGTGTGTTGTGGTGGTCTGGAAGGAGCTGCCCACCCAGTGGAGGTGGCAGCCAGTTTGGCAGCTGCTCCATTGCTGGAGAAAGCTTTTGCCTTCATCTTAAAAACATGTAATTCATCCACTATCTGTTCCATCTCTGCTTTGTGCTCTTTCACAACGCTGCATGAGCACAGCCAGCCTTGGGATTGATCCTACACAGTTTGCCATAGGAAATTTCTTACCAGGAGGTGTTTGGGTTGCTGTTGTTGTTTTCCCCTGTCTTCTTTGCCCATATAGATTCACCCTTTATTACTACTCTCAGTGGGAATGAGGTTGAGAAGTGTAGTTCTCCCAGATACTTGATTTTTCATGTTTTATCTAATCACATACTTAGTGCTTAACATTTCCATTTTGATCATCCCTGGCAGCACCCCAGGTGAGGTTGGGGGGGCTCTGAGCACTCTGCTCCAGTTGCAGATGTCCCTGCTCCCTGCAGGGGTTGCACTAGGTGACCTTGAAAGGCCCCTTCCCAGCCTGTGATTCTGTGGTTTTCTTGATAAACCATCCTGGCAAAATGTTGTCTCCTGTTGTGCTTCTCTTGTTTTATCCTTCTCCATCCCACCTTCCACCCCCTCATCCCTGTTTCTTCACAGCTGCCAACGTGGAAAGCCTTTGTCTTTCAGCTCTGCTTGTAAAAATATGTTGCATTTCCTCACCAGGGCTGGCATATGGCAAAACTTGTCACTACATTTGGAGTCCAAACCAGGTTCTGTCACCTCCTTGCCAAACAGCAGCAAGAATCCTTCCCACTGAGGCACATTTTGCTCCTTTCTCTTCAAGGCTTGCTGTGAAAGGTGAAAAGAAAGTTACTCTGCTCCTGCTCTAACCAGAAGACTTAGAAATTTTATAATGGATTTGATAATTGATTTATTATTATTAATATATATATTAATACACGACCCTGTATTGTTCTTTTGCTGCAGAGGAGGTGGAGAGCTTTGCACAGTGGCTTCTCAGGGGATCTTCTGGAGAAATCAAGATAAATGAGAGATGGATGATGCTTTCTGGGTGGGAACATAACCCTGCAGAGCAGGAGATACTCCTGCTTGGGAAAACCCCATCACAGAGCTGTGGCAGAGCCAGCAGAGGCAATTCCAGCCCCACACCAGCAACTGCAGCCACTGCACAGGAGCTGGTGACACTTCTGGGGAGCCACAAACCCGATGCCAACTCATCAGTGAGGGTGCTGAGGTGTGAACTGAGCTCCAAACCACCATGTCCTGCTGGTAGTTTGGGACTTGAGTTTCCAGGATAGTTCATCTTGACTTTGCACGAGGTGTCTGTGCCAAAGAAATCAGTGGGAATCTGACTTCAGTGTTGATCCAAAGCCCATGCATCTTGTTTCTATATAGAAAAGGCAATTCTTTCTCTCTCCACTGCTTTTAAATTTTATAACTGCTGTAAATTCCCAACAACTTTTCAGTCCAAGACACAGACAGACAATTTTATTCCCAGATTTTTAGCTTCCTATCATCATCATTTTAACATCACACCGTGCAACTCTAAACCACTGCCCTGTCCTGCAGCTTTGCTTTATTACCAAGCAAAAGGGGGAGGAAAAAAAAGGCATTGGGTGAAAGGAAACCAGCTCTTTCCATTTCCTTCTTTTCCAAGGGCTGTTGCCACACATCCCGACGCACAGCAACCTGCAGAGGCACCTGCATCACCGCGGAGCATCAGGACGAGCTTCTGGGACGACAGCGTGCTGCTGTGGGGATTTTCTA
Source organism: Corythornis vintsioides (assembly GCA_025447755.1). NCBI lineage: Eukaryota > Metazoa > Chordata > Aves > Coraciiformes > Alcedinidae > Corythornis > Corythornis vintsioides. Next base: position 21,008 of record JAOEGS010001617.1, read on the forward strand.
AGCCTTTTGAATCCCGGGATGCTCGTTAACTTGGGTGGTACAAGATGAAAGAAGGTAATGACGGCGGTGGTTGAGGGATGAAGCCTTGGAGGGGCTGCGTCTGGCGGTCACACATCGCCATCTCTCGGGCAGTTCTCTGCAGAGATTTGCTTTAAAACCCACAGTCATGAAAAGCCTGGGAGTGGAGCTGAGGAGCAGCAAAGGGCTGAGGTTCCTGCTGAGCCCGGAATCCCTGCGTTTTAATTGCTGCTATTCACACGTATCCATCTTTTCCCTGGAGAGGGCATGGGGAATGAACAACACAACAGTGTGGGAACAGTTGTAGTTACCAGGCTGATGCCCCTTAAATATTACAAGCCATGAGTAATTCCTTCTCAAATGATGCCAAAGGAAAGTTGAAATAGAATTACATTTGGGATTATTGGTATTTACCTCCTAAAGTCTGAGACTTTCTGATGCCAGGCTCAGAATTTACTTTTTTTTTTCAAATGAAAATTGCCATTTTCTGTCATCACAGTGGTTTATTTAGTACTTTAAGAGCACTAATTATCCTAAGGCTCATGGCAAAACTAGCAGGGCTGGCACCTCCCTTCCTAAAATCACCAGCTCCCTTTCTAAAATGAAGGTGTGTAGGAATGAGCTGCTGGTTTGAATGACATTTTGACTTTCTGAAGTGCAAGTGGCAGGTGTATGGAGCTGGAGAGACCCTCTGACCCACAGGGTGGCACTCAGGGGGCTCTCTGGTTGCTCTGACCTCCTCACCCAAAAGGGACAAGCTGCTGTCACCAACCAGCCTGGCATTTCTGACATCCCCCCAAACCCAATATCATCTTTCCTGACAGGTATTCTGGAGACAAGGAGGGAAATGATCCCACCACTCACTCTTAGCAAAGGCAGGGCTACTGGGGACTATTTAGTTTCTTTTTCCTTACACATGCTGAAGGAAAGCAGCAGTACACCAGAAAAACAGGGTTTCTGTGACATCCCAGAGCCCCACACACAAAGGGAGAGCAGGGTGAGAAAGGGGAGCCAGGTAATTTTATCACTTTTTTACCTCTGACCATCTAGAGTTTCTAGACAAGCACAATGGATGTGTTTCTTACTCAAGACCAGTAGGTCCTGACAAAGGAGATCCTGCCCTGGAGCAGGGCTTGGAATGGGGCCACACTCTGCTCCCACTGCTGTGGTACAGGGCACAGGGAAGAGCATTTTTTTTTGCAGGGCCATCAGGATCCTGATGCAGATTTTTTCCTGCTCTTATTTTTCCCTTGATAGCTGAGTCTTAATAACACTAAATGCAACTGTCCCTGTGATCCCTGGAGGGGTTTCCAAGCCATGGAGCTGTGGTGCTGAGGGACCTGGGGCAGTGGTGCCCTGGCAGTGCTGGGTTAAGGGTTGGACTCAATGATTTTAAACATCTCATCTAAACAAAATAATTCCATGATACAGGCTAAAGCTTCCTCCAGGAAGCTTTAAAATGTTGTAAATTATAGATCCAGACCCATGAACAGAGTGATTAATCTACTGCTAAGTCTTAATTTACACTCTCAACCCCTGGGTCTTCCAAAGGGCTTCAGTAACTCAATCAGCACAGCTTAATTGAGCAAGCTGCAGTTGTCACATCACCTAATAACACCATCCCAGACTGCTGCTATCCCAGCTAGTCAGGAAAATAATCTGACTCAGGATTCAAGCTCCATTTCTTGCTTTAGCTTTATTTAGTAGGCAGCAAATGCAGCATGAAATTGAAGTCTGTGAAGGAGCATCTTTGGTGAATATGGAGGCTAAAAATGCAGTAATCTTGGTTAGAAATGGTTCATCTGCCCCTGTTGAATAACTCCTGTTGCTCAGGAAAAGTCCTGGGTTAAGATGAAAATCAGAATTTGATTATAGTTCATTTGTTTGCCTTTTATCTTCACTTGGCCATGAAGCTGTTGGAAACAGAACCACTGAAGACACAAGTGGTTTTAACTTCAGTTTAAAACATGGAGTCCAGTGACAGCATCAAAAGGTGTTATTAACTTGGAAATAAAGCACTGATTGAGTTCAGCATCCAGCTCTGTTTTCCAGCAGGACTCTCCTTAATCAAGCAACAGACTCTCCTTAAGCAACTTTTTGTTGCTGGGAAGGGTGGTGGCAAATAAATCACCAGGGATTCCAACTTTCTCCACTTACCTGAAAGAGGAATTAATTGTTTTCTTCAGCCTGCCTGAAACAAGCAGCCTTTTCTTGTCCAGCAGCTGAGCTTTGAGCATATTTCTGAGTAACTTCAGCCTGAATGAGATGATTTCCTCACTCCTATTGCCCTGAGCCAAGGCACTGAAAGGCAGCCTCACATTCCCATGTTTCCTCACTCTGACCCAGGCTGGGAAATGTAAGAATTAAATGCTGGCTGCTTTTAAGGTCACCAGAGAAGGAAAGGGGTGCTGTGGTTGCTGGAAAAGAGAGAGGAAAATCAGGTAGCTGCTGAAATCCAGTTGGGTTATCAGTTGTGATAACAACCACCTTGTATCCTGGGATGGATTGGCCCCTTTTCCCAATGGGATTTGTTCTGCCTTCTGCTCCTCAGCAGGGATGGAGGGAGAAGGAAGCCTCTGCTTGCTCCATCTCTGCATTAGCTGGATTTGAGGCTGGATTCCCCTTTTGGTGCATTTCCATGCATCATCCCATACAGGTACTGGCTCTTTGACCCTCTCCCACCTCCCACTGCAGTGTGGGGGCTGTGATTCCAACCCCAGCTCCCTAAATACTGGCTGAAAAACCCAGACCTGGCTGAAGCAAGGGCACAAACTCCCCCTGAGTCTGCTGGTACCAAGAGAAGATGCTGTGAGTGGAAAGAGAAATGTCCCCAAAGCCACCAGAACTGAGGGAAAAGTCAGAAAATTCCCATGTGAAGAGCAACAGTTCCCAGCTCAGGGAAAAGCTTTGAATTTCCTCAGATTTCAGTCACCCTGCTCCTCTCAGGGGACTTTGCCAATCCCCCCTTCTCCTCACAGCCCTCCAGGATCTCATTGGCCACGGGAGAGGCTGTTCCAGGAATAAAACCAATTCTCTCCCCAAAGATTTGTCTTTGCCAAAGTGCCACTGAGGGGGGGTCATCCTGGGATGTAAGGTAGGAGACACCACACACTGGTCCTCTAGTCCTCACCTGGGATATTTGCAGTGGACTTGTAGAATTTTAAGGTATAGTGGCAATAGAATTTGTCTCAGAAAGGTCAGTAATGAATGTGTGGCTGCATGAGGGGTTTCTTTTTTCTCTGCTGGATAAGAACTTGAAATCATTAAATACCAAAAAATACCAAAGTGGAATCATCTCCCTGATATTTCAAGCTGGGAGATTGGGGCTAAATACCTGTTGTGAGCTGGAATATCTAAATCCTATTATTTTAGGCACCAAACAAAAGGACAAGTGTATTATTACAATGTTATTATGGGACACATGCTAATGAATAGATGTTTAGATCCAATTAAAAATTGATGTGCTGAATGAGATGTCACTGCAGGGAACTTCAGTACTTTGTATTTTTTGTCCACTGTGAATCAGAATCTTTCCTAGTGGGGGGGGGTGTGGGATTCAAATGGATTATTTTAGAATCAGTGGTGCTGAGTGAATGAAATGAGAAGTGAATGAAATAAGAAGTGAATGAATTGAGAAGTGAATTAAATTAAAAAGTCAAAAATTTCGGTTTTATTAAAATTATTACATTTT
>JAOEGS010001620.1:0-19056 GCA_025447755.1 Corythornis vintsioides
CCCAGAGCCTTCTCTTCTCCAGGCTGAACAACCCCAGCTCCTTCAGCCTGTCCCCATAGCAGAGCTGTTTCAGCCCCCTGAGCATCTTTGTGGCCTCCTCTGGCCCTGCTCCATCAGGTCATCATTCTTACTGCTGACTCCTCCTTGCCCCGATGGAGGGGGTAGTTGCCAGTAACAGGCAGACCCCAGAGCAACTCAAGTGACAGCAGAGAACATCTGACTGCAATACTGCACTGCCCAGTGCTGATTCTCTCACAGAATCACAACTTGCTCCAAAAAAAAAAACAAAACAGAGATTCACACTGACATAGAAAAGAAAAGCTGCAGAATTTTCCTAAACTCACGTAACAAAATGAGGTGCTGAAAGTGCCACCAGATTTGCCAGCTGAAGATGACTGACTAGGTGCCCCTGCTCTGGCAGGGGGTTGGACTAGATGATCTTCTAGGTCCCTTCCAACCCCTGACATTCTGTGATTCTGATTGCACAGACCTGAGACAAACAACAGCAAAACAGTCCACAAAGATTCAGAGTCAGATTCACAGATATTAGAAACCAACCTCTCCCACCAGCCTGTTCTCCTTGCTTCTATGCTGCAGAAACTTAGCCAAATAATGACTTTGCCACAACACAGAACCACTGAAGTTGAAATCAGTCATACCAGCAGGAAACAACTACATTTACACCATGAAAATGTTCTCATCTTTACATTTCCATGGACTATGTCACTGTATTACTAATAACATGAGGTAAAAAGAGAATATTTTGCATAAAATCTGAAAAAAAATACCCCACAATTCATATTTAGAGTGCTCCTAGAATGGGTGAATGGCATTTTAATTCTACTAGAAATTATCCACTGCAGAACAATGCTTCTGCTTACAGTGATTTTATTAAAGTCACTAACAGTGAAGCATGTGCAGGTTTTGCTGCAAATGCATGAACAGTGAAGAACAAAATTGCACCTGCTCAATTTCTGGTGGCTTTTATCCTCAGCAGGTCTCTCCACAACCTCTGGCACCACATTAATATGATAAAAGCATCCTGCTTTTATCTGGAACCATATTAATACGATAAAAGCATCCTGCTGATGCTTCACATGCTTCAGTACCATTCTTCCAATGGGGGTGCTCTGCACAGCCCTTGTTTGTCAAAATGGATTCCAGTCACTGGGCTGGTTTCAGCAGGGTGGTGATGTTGGAAGCAAAGCCACACTGAGAGAGCACAACCAGCACAACAAGGAACATGTGAAGCCAGCAAGCAAACAAGTAAACATCTACTGAAGCTCCAGAACTATTAACTTTGGCTTGTGGTGCAAGACTTCCCCCCTGCCCCAAGAACAAAGGTAAACCAGGATTTAGGAAGGATGGAAAGAAGACTGGGCTGAAAGCATAAGGATTCTCCACAGAGCAGAACATCAGTAGTTGTGTTGCACAGGCCTGTGAAGGGACAAGGTTCCTTGAGCAGCTCTGAATGGGAAGAAAAACTCTGGGCTTGATGCAAACACTGGGGAATTATTGTAAATCCTGTTTGTATCTGTAAGCTTACATGAATAAGCTAAAAAAGCCTGCTCTCTGAAAGCACTGCCATGTGTCTTGCTGCAAAGACCCTCTTTCCCCCAGCACAGACCTGACCAGCTTCACCCAGCAACACAACTTGGTTGCTTTCAGATAACAGACCTGGCCCCAGAGAGAGGCAACAAGAAAAAAAAAAAAGGCAAAATAAAACAGAGGAGATTCTGCTACAGCATTTTTCAAAAGTCACCCCAGTCCCACAAGACTAACTGACCCCATTTGCCACTGCTACTGCTGAACCACATCAGTGAGCTGGCAGCACACCAAGAGCCATCAACTATGTCTAGGATGGCCTTAAATTCATGAGATGGGATGAACAAGGTTTCCCACCAAGCTAATTAGCCCACACTTTAAAACAAAAATACTTTTTCCTAGCACACATTTTCCTAGTGCCTGCTTGCTCTGGGGAGAAGGTCTTTGGGTGTGGAAGAGAGATCAGATGAAGTGTTTAAGCATCAGTACAGCAGCTCAGGAAGAGCAGAGCTGCACAGTTTATTTAATCCTGCTCAGGCTAGCTGTCAGGCATAAGCTTAAAACAACTGCTTGGCACTTTGAATGAGTAAAGTCTCACTTCCTAAATCCCATTATCCAAATCTACATGGGCAACAAAGGCAGCTGAAGAGACAAACACAGAGTTTCCTCCTAAAACTTCACTGTTTCAAGCACAGAAAAGCAAAGAAAAAATAAAAAAAAAGCAGATAGATTCAGAAACATTCATTTTTGAAACTGACTTTACAAGCACTTTTATAAAATATTTGTATTCAAAGGTTGATTAATCTGTGCTTCCTATCAAAATATTCCTCTGAATGAAATGTCACCCAGCATCCCTCTACTCAGACTACCTTACTGGAGTATAATCTGCATTACAAAAGGTTAGAAACTGGGTAGTCTCCATAACTTCAGCATAACTATACTACAGTTAATACTTACAGGATTACATAATTATTTTAAATATTGGCCTGAGATGAACATTTTGGGAAACATAAACATTCCCAATTGTGCCAGCACATCTGTAGAAATCTTAAAGGGTATAAATAAAACAAATAATGAGGTAAAGAGCAATGCTGTGGGAGTGCAGCAAATCTAAAGTCTAAATGTAATAGCAGCTCTGGCCTCAGTACATAAATCAGAAAAGGAAATGGAGAAAGTGACTCATCATCAATGCCTTGCCTGATCATCCCCAGACTGCCTGAACATTAAGGTAAGGGAAAGGTGCTCACAAGAATATGAACTGGGGGTTATTTTTCCTATCAGAACCTGTCCACACTGGCATTTCTTGATACATAAAAAGATTATAACAAAATACACAGGCTGTGTGACTTCCCAGAGCTTTTAAGTAACCAGTGGCATTCAAGACTCACCACTGTCAACAGCAGCAGACACTGCTCTTACAATTGGCTTGATCTATTTAAACATATTTATATTAGAAACAAATGTTGTGTTTAATACACAGCAAGTCTGAACACAGACTAAAGTCAGATTCATTCAACCTAGGGAAGCCTTCAGCAGATGACAGAGAGCTGCACAGATACAGGACCTGGGGCAAGAGCCACAAAACAGGTCCACACCCAGTAGGCTTTTTTTCTTCTGCCAGTTTAAACATAGCAAAAAGCCATTTAATAGATACAGCATCCTCCAGGGACAGGAGCTTCAGCAACAGCTCCAAATCAGTCTTGTGCATCTCAGAGCTATGCACAAAACCTGGTGCAGTTGCTCACTTGCTGTTTTTATGCCTGACCTCTGCCAGGCATCACAGCCTGGGGCAGAGGCAGAGTCTAGAGGTTGAGGTTCTCAACAGCCCTGCACTGCTCTCAGCTCCAGCCAGAGCAGCAATTGCCACCTGTAAGAGGCACCAGTTGGTGAAGAGAAGCCATGACCTCAGCAAAAGTAAAACCTCTCAGGAGAAGATGCTGAGCACTCACCAGGATTAGGTCCATCCAGAGGCAGCACATCACAGGATGTACTTCACTCCTTGGTTCAATACATGCACTACAGCATCACTTATTTATGGCAAAGCTTCTCTGCAGGCTGCTGGCAATGAAATGCTATGAATCACATTTTATATCACTGCTTTGGAGGCTTGATTTTATAAACCTTATGCTGAGAAAGGCTGTCAAGGTCACAAATTCCTCACCATGGGACTCCAGGACACCATGAAAAGCTCTTGGTGGGGAGTGGGCAGGTTTGAGGATGGGCATGAAGGGATCCCACAGCCAAAGACTCAATGCTGTCAGGGAGAAACACAGACCTACACAGCTAAAGCCTGATTCTCTTCTGGATGTTTCACTGCATTGAAGCAAAAATAACTTCCTTTGGGAAACAAAACTGTGTGGCTAAAGAGGAAAGCCAACAGGGATACAGAGCCAGGTTTGTACAGCTCTAGTCTTGGTCTAGCTTTGTCCATGCATTTCCATGCCACCTCCCTGAGTCAGCACCTGGAGTCACAATACCTGTCCCCCACACTGCCCTGCATCATGCCCAGAAGTGGTTTATCATCAGTAATATTAAATTTAAAGCAGTCAAGTCTGTGGACTACAGAACAACCAACACTAAGTCAAGGAGTTGGAATATTAGGGGATTTTAAAGCCTCACCTTCCCTTTGGCTGCTACAGTAACTGAGATGAGGTAAAAAAATAAACAAAACAATGCATTTGCAGGCTACTTGAGTCAGATTTTTGAGGCTGTGGCACTGCAGATGGCACAGCTGCTGAAAGCCACCCTTCTTGGAAGGTAGGGATTACATTTTTAAACCATAGCATTTAAATCTTACTGAATGCTAAAACTGTTCCCAAAAACACTAAAAATTATGTTCAGAACTATACATACACGTGCTGCAGCTCATCTTCCACCACAAGGTGAAAGGAAAAGCAGGTAAATGCATTCCATCTAAACCACACCCAAAAAAAGTGCAACAAATGCAAGTGCAGGAAGGACCTAAATGCATGATAAACAGCAAACACTGCTGAGGCAGCCCATGCAGCATCCAAGATGCCTTGTCCACCAGCTACTTCTATTAGTCCTGACTGAAAAGGGCATGAAAAAGGAGTGAAATGTAAAGTGGAGGGAGAAATCACAGGTATTTTTTTCAAAGGTGTCAGTAAAATGCATATAGCAGCTCTCAGGTTATATTTGTTTCCCATGCACATACTTCAGCTTCTCAGGGTGTTGTATCTAACACCCTGTCCTACCAACTGCCAGGGCTGCCCACAGCACATGTCAACAGCAGCAGCATGTGTTGCAGGGAGGACAATAATTGCACACATGGGTAATTAAAATCAGGAACTGTAAGAGTACAAAATTTTGGATTCACACTGAATGTTGGATTTGTTCCCCTCCCTACAAACCACAAACATATTCAGCCAACTTGGGGATTTTTTTGCTCTTTATTACCAAAGCTGCTTCTCTGCAAAGGTCACAGGCTGGCAGAACAGCTTCACTGCTGCTCCCTCTTGGTCTGACTCCTTCCCTTGCCTGCACAGCTCTCAGGGGAGTTGCTCCAGCCTATACTGGAACAAGCCAAAAGCAGCAGCAGGTTTTTTCAGGGTGAAGAGAGTTGTGAAATTAATAGTTGGATACCCAAGCTGTCTGAAAGAGAAAATAAGCAGCCACATCCAGGCATGAAGCTGCCCCAGTGTGGCACCCTTTGCCATGCAAGCTTACCAGTAGAAGTGCTCCTCCACCATTTTTGTCACAGCCCTGGACACAGCTCGCTCGTGGGGACCAAGGTGTTTGTTGAGATTCACCCCAAGCTTCTCTTCCAAAAAGTCAATGATGAACTCAGTGCCAGATACCTTCTTGTGATTGTATTCAATCCAAGGCATTTTCCCTTGAGGGGAAAGTTTTCCATCAAAATAGTTCTAAGGAAAAAAAAAAAAAGCAAGTAAACAGTCAAAAAAAACCCTTCTAGTTCTGCTTCAGCAAGAATAAAGTTTTTTCAATATTTTTCTGTGGTTTTAAAGGCAAAATTACCCAAAGTTAATACTCTAGACTAGAAGCAGTTGCAACAGCTTTATCTTATACAACAATTCAGATAAAATTACTGCCAGGTCCTGCAAGGTGTTACCTGCTTTTATGTGGGATGACACATGACATGACATTACTTAACTGGGTCATTAAAGGGTTGGAGATGCTCAGATCTTCCACAAGACTATGTCCTTTGTTTTAAAGAAGTTTTTGATTACAGGATTCAGAATTAAATTTGGGTCTTGCACAGAGCAGCATTTTTTTTCATGTTAAAAAATGAAATTACATGCTTTATAAATTCAGTACCTATCTCAGAGAGCTGCTTTACTTCCAGGGATAAAACACACACAATCACAAGCATGTAATGAAAGGTGGGTGCATCATTCCCTCACTGAGCAGGAGGGAAATCTGCTTCTACTTACACTTCTACAACTTAGAAATCTCATCTATTTACAGACACACTGGTTACAGCAGAGAGCTCAGCACCAGCACAGCACCAGTGCTCTGCTAAATACTGCTGGAGCTGCTCAGCACAGCAGTCACACAGGAGGAGGAAGGTATTTTCCCCATTTTACAGCTGGAGAAGGTGAAACACATAACCCAGTGAATTTATGCCTCATCTGACAAAGCCAAGAGGAACTGCTGGCTGCCAAAACACAATCAGACACTTGACTTCAATTCTCTTACTCCTGAAGGCAGAGACATGAGGCAGAACTTTTCCTTTCTTCTGACTCCTGTCATCATGTCCTGTTATCTAGTGAAGAAAAAGCTGAACCATAAATGCTCTGCACTCAGCCTCTCCAGTCACCCTAAGCATTTCAGGGTCTAGCTCCTAACTGCTGAATGGTTTGGGTTAGCAGTCCTGACCTGTTTGACTCAAGTACTTACCCTCCTTGAGTCCACTCAAGATGAATTAAGGTCCCCTGACAGCAAGGAGCAGACACAGCCCCAGCTCAGTCTGAGTGCACAGCACCCTGGCTGCTGCTGGACTGAGGTGTGAGATGTGGGATGCACTAGGGGCCATTCCCAGAAGCATTTCCCTTGCAGATGAAAGCAGACAAAAGGGGTGACACTGCTGGGAAAACTCTTTTCTGGGACTTCTGCCCAAACAAACAGCACAGCAGGAACCCCAGATTATTATATTACTATAGAATAAGACATTCTATAATGTCTATATTATATAGAAGTGCACTGTCCCATCTTTCCACCTTCCAGACTATTCCTTGAGCAAAAAGCCTCTTGCAGCACTAATAGGCTTCCATCATTTTTCATTAGGAATTAATAGAGAGTCCTCAGTTTTTTCTGGAACAGCACAGAGTGTCTATATGGCAGCCAGTGCTGCTGATTAACCTTCATTAAGCCCTTTCATTAAGAGATTTTCCTTCTCATGCACAAACACTGCTGCTTTCTGCAGAAGCTGACACACTTGGAAGATGGTTATTACACACTGCAATTACTGCAGTCCACATAGTTTGCAACCCAGCAAAAAAAGCAAGTTCTTACCATTCAACTGCATATTCCTTCAAGCACATACATATAGCATTTATTTAAATACACTGTATAAAAACTTTAGAACTGCATCTCTCAAAAACAAAAGTGAAAGTTCTTATAGGAACCTTGGTTTAGGTAAACTTAAAGCACTCTCAGGTTTTTCACTCATTACATAGTTTATTAAACAACATAGGAAACATCTTTCAGTGACCTGAGAAAACCTTAGTGTTTTGACACATCTCAGTTACACTGTTCTTCTAATCCACTGTTTCAAATGGGTATTTTTAGGCTTGAAGCCTCAGCATCTTTATGCCTGCTACTAATTGCCATCAAAGATTTACTCATTTTCCACTGTAAAAAACATTCCAGCTGCAAAGCAGAAAAAAGCTATGGTATCATCATTAAAAAAAAAAAAAAGAAACAAAAAAACAGCAAATCCCCTCATAGTAAATTTACTTGAGCTGCAGTCTGCAAAGTGACAATAACAAGAGTTCCTCAGAATCTCATTTATACAGGAATTTATAAACAGAACAGCATGGGGTGCTTCTGGGTAATTTTATAGTACTATCCAGAAGAAATTAAGTTCCAGATTTTAAATGACTGCTGCTTACTCGTGTCTCTTCCCAAGGAGGCTAGATTCTTGACAGACATGGCATGAAAACAGCACCTTTCTGCAATGCTGGAACTGAGCAGATTGCATAAATGCTCAGTTTTTAATATTCAAGCAGGAATCAAGGCACAGCCACAACATCTCCACAAGCAAGCAGAATGGGCTCCTTCCAAACAAGCTTTATCAAGAAAAGCACCAACCATTTGGAAAAATAATAGCAAGGTAATCCAACAGCCAAGCCAGGGGGGGCTGGCTGAATTATTTTTGACAGAGAACTTGCACCTAGAAAGGCAGCTTCAAGAAATCCCAAGCATGGGAGAAATTCTGATTAGAATAAGGCAGGAATGTGTCATCCAATTCCTCTTCTCCCCTGCCATGAGAGCATGTTGTGTAACACAGCATGGTAGCCAACAGGCTGAAGGACTATAATAGAAGTATAAACACAAGGAATTGAGAGGGTAAAAGCAACCTGACCACCCTGCTGCCTTCTCTTCACCCCATTTCACAACCCTCCCTTCCAAGCATCCCCTCTCCTGGAAGGTGATGGTCACAGCCAAGCCTCTTGAGGCAAGCCCTGGTGCCAGCTGCCTCAGATTGCCATTGCTTCTCCACCACAGCCCCTGCTGGCACCCAGGGAAGCAAGGAGCTTTCTCCTGCAGCCAGCTGTACCCTACACACTCTGGACTGCTGCCCATCTTGGGGGCCATCAGCTGTCTCTGCCCAGCAGTCAGGTAACACAGCCAGAACAGAACAAAACTAACTTCTCTAGGTAGTCTGAGTATAGAAAACTTTGTAACTGCAGCTGAGAATGGCACTGGCTGTGGCTCCTCTCCTGCTAACCCACCCCTTAATCCAATGGCAGCATCTGCACCTTCCTCTGCCTGCCAGAGCCAAGTGGCATGCACCTAACACAAGGACAGAAACAGAATCTGCTTCTGGAGACAAAACTGCATCCTCAGCTCAGAAGCTCATCCCCATCAGGCTTGCACCTAAAGCCCTGTGTATGGTGAGTTACCCCACAAACACACCTTAAACCCATATAAGCTAAAAGCTTCAACCTGGCATTCCCAGCACCCATGGGACCCATTCCTGCTCCTGCAATGATGTGGCAACTGTGATGGGTTAAAACCAAATAAATGAAACCTTCAGGGTTCCAGATAGGCCAGCTCTGGCTCAGGCTGATCTGGGAGAGAAAATCTTGTGCAGGAAGGGACAAGAGGGAGTCACTGAAGGTAGGACTATTGGCTTTGGTGGTCCTGCTGACCTACACCAGCTTAATGAGCTCACAGCTAGCTAGTAGGGGTAGAGAGAGATGCAACACCAAAAAAAAAATAATAAATAAATAAATAAATAAAATAAAAAGAGCAATACAGAAAATGCAGAAAATAAAGAAGGTAGAATAACTCTCCAGAAATCCCTCTCTCTACAAAAAGCTAAGTGACTCATGTCTACCCAGCATCAGCTGTTTAAGCAGCTCCCTCCTGAATGACACCAATGCACAGTGTTTTGGGAGTGTCTACATCATTGTGTGACAAGCACCCTTCATACTGCAGCCTTCTTTAACTACTCTCCACCAAAGCAACTCTGCCCATCACAAACCTTTGAACTACATCAAGTGCCATTACAAAAAAAAAAAAAAAACCAAAACAGATCCTATCAAAATGGTTTTCACTTCAGATGTGCAATTTCTACCCAAATTAGTCTGGGTGGAGATGAAATGTGCACTAAATCCTCCTCCAGTGACACATTGAAATTTCAGTATCTTGTAGGTTCTGTAAAACTAAATGAGGAAAGCACCTCCCACAGGATGGAAACCTCCCTCTTTAATGTTCTGAAATATCTGATTCAAGTACCATTACATCTCAAAATAATGAACATTAAACTTAGGCTTTTAAAGACTTAAGCAAAATGTACTAATTAGGTTTTCTTTCACTTCCAACATAAAGGTGGTTAATCACATAGAAAGCTGAATTAATATCAGCCACAACTTTGTAAAAAAAAAGAAGTTGTAATATAGTTGGTTTTCCTTTGTGAAACACTGGTTATAGATAACACATTCTTTCTAACACCTTGATATGTAAGCAGAAAAATATGACTTAAATTCCTGTGAGATGAGCATGCAACTTAATCACAGCTCAGTCTCTGTGATACAAAGTCAAATTTACATCACTTGGGAAAAAAATTAGAGGGTGGGGAGGGAAGAGCATATTTCTTCTACCTAAGATCACCACTATAACCTTAAATGCACTCAATGCTTTACATAAATAGAAGAGAAACCCATCCTGTGTTTCTAAGAGCCTGTATGCTCTCTACAGCTTGCTACCTCCACAACAATGTGGACACCAAACTAGCAGTGTCACAACCAAACCCTGCATGCAGGATTCCTAGATTCAAATTTCTACTCTCCCAGCTTTCATTCACAAGAGTAGCTTGGGCTTTGTCCCCCAAGAGAAGATGGCACAGGATGCACCCAGCCACAACCAAGGAGCAGTATTCATTACCTCTACAAGCAATCCTGTCTCCCTTCACTGGAGGAGAAGCACAGGTGATGGGAGGTGAAGCAAAAGGCAGGCATGTTTTCCCAGGAGAGCTCCAGAGAGAAAGCCTCCGGGAAAATAAGAAGCTGCAGCTGTCTCATCTTGATCTCTTTACCAGGGTGAAATTCAAGGACCAAATAATGTTATGCTTTAGCTTCGCCATGTTATTAATGTCATATAAACTCCAGACTGCTCTCCCACTTCAGCATTTCCACCCAGGTTAGCTTCTAATGTTAATTTAGCTTTGACAGTTAAATCTAGAGCTGTTCCAGATCAATCTCATTCAAGTCACATATTTATACACCAAATTTAACTGGAGACATAAAAGTGTTGGTGTACCCACTGAGCTGTAGGTGTGTGTTTACATCTCCCTGTGCAAGACAGCCTTGGGGGTAGGAGAGATGGGATGCCTGCTTCCCATTTCATGCAATTCCAGTGAGCTGCAATGGAAAGGAAAGCTGCACAAGGTACCTGGTAGGGTAAATCAGCCATCCTCAAATAAGTTTCCATTTTCAGGCAGAATGGAGATAAGCTGGGCACACCGTTGGTAGGCCTTGAAAACTGATGCAGTATGATGGCATCTTTTGAATCAAGCTCTTGCTCTTTCCTGGCGAAAACGAAATCGCATATGAATTAATTAGAACAGGCACGTGATACATTAAATAAAGGAGGAAAAAAAAAAACAAACAAACAAAGGCGAAATCCTGTCTGAGGCAACAGACACGTCCTCCTTTAATGGGCTGCCGCAGGTTTGGGATGCCGGGGATGCGGATCCCATGAGCAGCACGCAGCGGCCGCGGCTCAGCCCCGCACCGAAGGCAGCCGTGAGCAAGCAGAGCCCACAGGCCGCCCGCACAGGGGCTGCCGGGCCCCGCACCGCCCCGGGCCCCGCACCGCCCCGGGCCACCTGTGGAGACGGGCGCAGGGCACCCTCAGAGCTGCCTCCTGCACTGCTGCCGAGGGCAGGTGGGGCGGGGGAATATGGGAAATGGGAGAGAAAGGGTTAAAAATAAACAAATATAAATCCATCACAAAATGGCAAAAGCCCCGTTAGGCGGGGATAGGTGCCAGCCCTCCAGGCCCCACCGCCCTCTCCCCTCCGCCGCAGCCCTGCGGCGTGAAGCGCCCTTCGCTCGCACAGCCGCACCTCAGCGGGCAGCGCCCGGCCCCGCCGCCGCAGACCCCCCAAGCCCAGGCGGGAGCTTCCCTCCCCACCCCCCGCCCCCGCCTCACCGTATGGCCAGCAGCTCGTGGAGCAGGTAGGCGGCGGCGGCCAGCAGGGCACCGCCCGTCAGGTACAACGTCTTCTTCCACCACGAGTCGGTGCCCAGCGCCGCCATGGTGCCGCCCCCGCCCGCCAGCGGGAAAGCGATGATCTCCCCCCCATAAAAAGCGGGCGGTGGCTCCTCGGGCCCCGCGCACCAGCCCAGCGACAAGCTGCGGTTGCGGCTCAGGTCCGCCACGCAGGAGCGGGGAGCCGCCAAGCCCACCCCCCACAGCATGCTGCGCCCGGGCCCCGCATCCCCCGCCGCACCGCGGAGCCCCCCGCCCTGCCCTGCCCTGCCCCGCCCGGCCCCGTCGCGCCCAGCCCAGCCGCGGTGGCGGGGAGGGCCGCGCTGGGCGGCTCCGGCGGCTCCCTCAGCTGTCACTGAGCGGCTGCGCAAGGCGGCGGGGAGGGAGGAGAGGGGAGGGGAGGGGAGGGTACGGAGTTGGCTGCGCCTGCCCTTGCCGAGCCCGACGCGTTACCCCTCTGTCCGGGGCTGGGAGTGCGGCGGGCGCTGTCCGAAACGGCGGCCGGGAAGCCGTGCAAAGCAGCCCGGGGTTTTGTGTGTAAGCCGGTGCCGTTAAACCCCCCGCGGGCTGCCGCTCCGAGCATCACCGCTCTGTGCCTTGGCGGAGGAAGGGAGGCCTCGTATTTCACCCCGTGTTTGGGATAAAGGACGCCCCGTCATCACCCGCGTCTCCTTCTAAACACCTGGCGTCCTGAGGCGGTTTCCCTTCTATTTTTCTACTGCTCGACGAGGAGACGGACGGGAGAACACCTTTACACGGAGAAAAAAAAGAGACTTCAAAGCACATCCCTCAGCCCACAAAGTACCGAGGGGTTATTGGCACAGAGGGTCCCGGAGCCCCATTGCCTGCAGCCTCCCTGCTGCATGCAGCAAGAGCCTTGGCTGCTCCGTGATTGCATAAGCAGGGATTCATGTCATATTCTGCGAAATAGCCATGGCTCTGTGCATCACGCTGACCTTAAAACACTAAAAATTCCCTTTGTATTCTGATCCTTCATCAGAAACCGGTTTAGGCACATCGGGAGTGTTTCAGTGTGCTGTGGTGTGTACACAGCTGCTCCTAAAAGCTCCCACAAGTGAAATTATGAGGGGGCAATAGAAGCGATCCAGTTCTTCACACAAATGGAGCAACTTTCAGTGTCTAGGAGGTGATAGACAAGGTTTATCACCAGTGCTGTGTAGGTACTTTATCTCGAGGTATGGGTCAGATTAGACAAAGGAGGAAGATAAGAGCTCTGAGCAAAGCCGTGGATTTTGGATCCATGTGCCAACTTCTTCAAGTGCCAGAACTGGCCATTTTTGCCTTTAGTTTTGCTGTGCAGCCTCAGTGAAAGAAACCATCTCTGCCTCCTGCATGTTCTCACCAGGAAAGCTGCCACACTCTCACACTCTCCTGCCAGTAGCTCTTTGAGCATTTTGTTTTATTCCTCATGTTTATCTTGTTATTTACAGGTATTCAGTAACCACAGGCTACAGCACAAGAGCTTGACATCTAGCATGTATTTGATATTGTGCTGACACCCGCTCTCAGGAATTAGTGGGATCAAATTGGTCCCAGGCACCTGGTAAATCTCATTCCACAAAGAGGTTTCTCCCTCCAAAACCAGCTGCCCTCCTTTGCCCCTAACGAAGCACTGACTGAGCACCTTCTCCGTAGCTTTTGGGCCACTCCAGTGTACAGATGATGCACAGGTAATGAAGTAAGGGTGGAAAGTGAGAGCAACAGACACTTCATGCCACAGCTGATCACTTGCAGCATGAGGTTTTGTTAAATTCTTATGACAAAGAAGACAAGTGCTTTTTTCTCTGCTACAGCACCTGCAAATCTCAGGCTAAAGATCTATTCCAAGTGGCAGCCAGCCTAACAAATCTGGACCATCACAGCCTGGTAGCTGGTCTCAGCTTTTTGCTACTTCAAGGGAATTGCTTGCTGTATTACTGATAAGAGGGATCTGGTTACAGATGGGATCTAAGCTTCTGTCAGGGCAGAGGAAGGTCCTGTGGTTCACATCCCAGCTGCTGCCACTGCTTGACTTTCAGAGGCAAATGAGCTATCCTAAACCTTGCGTTTTGAATCAGTGGCCAGCACAAGCCTGAAAGGGCTATGAAGGAGAGAGGACATGAGGAAATAAATGCTGTCCCAGGTGAAGCAGGGAAAACTGGTGTTTTGAAGGAAGCATTAGTGCAATTTATGCTCTATTGCCCAGTTTGTGCTTTTGCTGGCATTAAGATGCTGTATAGATGGAGGGGAAGATGTAAGGCAAATCAGTTGCCCCAGGATTATTAGAGCAGATGTTTAACATTCATTCAACAAGGAGACTGCCACCCTTCTTCTGGACAAGGACCTTATGCTGTGTTACTTGTGTTCTGGGTGCAGTGTTGGTCAGAGGCTGCAAGGGTCCAGTGCACAGTGGTGACTCCCAGTAAGCAGTGCAGTATAAGCCTCAGCACCAGAGACCATGTCTTGTGGTATGTTGGATGCAGATCCTCAATCATGCAACCATATGTTGGATACAGATCCTCCCCAGACACCTCAGCAGCCTTGCTGTCCTGCTCATAAACCAGATTTTAAGAGGCAGGATATGACCTGCATGGCACTGCCTGTACTTGACCATTTAAGAGGCACAGGTCTCAATGTCACATCTTGGTATACAGAGTTTATCAACAGCAAATAAAGAACATACACAAGCTCTGTACCCTTGTACCTGTGCCACACACTTGACTTGCTAGTGGTGCTCTGCAAACCCCTCAGGAGTCTCCTTCCAGCAGGTATCTGGCCTGGCAGTCTGGCAGCCAACTTATCAGCAAGCAGAGCAGCAAGGATGGTGTCCTCAGGCTGCCTTTCCCCTGCCTGTGGCAGAAGGCAGTGTCCATTCCTCCCCAGAAAGGTGCCAGCCTCAGAAAGCAGCAGTGTTGCCTGTAGCCAGTGGCTGTATTAGAGAGGCTTATTAGCCAGCAGTAGTACCCACGATCCCAAGCCACAGCACTTTGTCTGGCAGGGCTGTTGCTTTCTGCTCCTGTGCATCCCAGGTGCTGCAGTTTCAGACTGGTTCCCATGATACAGTCTGGTTTTCCTCACTTTGCCTCAAAGAATGCCAGCCAGACTAACAGGGAGAGGCTGGGAACCCAGCTCTGCATCTTTGCTAAATTACTGCTTTTCATTTGTTGGAGTGGGGAAAAGGAGAGCTAACAGAGATACACCCACCTGCCTGCCTGGCTGCAAAAACACACTGAGCTGGCACAGTCTGGAGCAGCCACCCCTCAGAAACATTGTGCAGAGCAAAACAAGATCTGCAACGTTACACTTTCATCTGTGATTTGTTCTAGTGCAGCTGCCTAAAGGAAGAGAGAAAAACAGAATAAAGGAAGTAGATTTTGCCAGCTAGCAGCAATCTAGGCCTACTTTGTTATATATATAGCAAGTCACATTTTTCTTCTGAAGTCTGTGCTTTGATTTGGGGAAGGGAGGCACTAAAAAACTCAGCACTGGTATCACCTGAGGCTCCTACCAGCTGCCTCTCTCTCCTCCAACCAGCCACAGTCTGGCCAGCAGGAGCTTTTACCAGCTCCATTAATTGCTATAGGTTGTTTTTAGGGGTTGCTCTGCCTGAAGCAAGAAGTGAGTCACCATCCCCCATGCACAGTGTCCAGCTGTCCACAGCCAGAGGGACAGTCCTGCTCAGGTTGGGCTCTAACTGGCAGGGCATTCTCCACTGGTACAGCAATGCCTTCCTTCTCTTTGAAACAGCCCAAACTTACTGAGCCCTTGTCTGCAGAAGCCATGATTGAACAGGACTTTGTGGTGAGGGCTGAGTTGATGAGAGGGTGAAAAAATGCTTTTTCATCTCTGGCAGGCTCTCCAAGATCCTCCTGAAATCATCCCTGACTGCTGCCAGGATTGGTTTTGTTGCAGTATTAATGATGTCTCCAGGTAGCTGGAGTTTCATATACATGTCTTTTTAATTATTCAGATAAAAACAGCCAAGGTATAGCTGCAAACCAGTAATGCTGTGTTTTGGTCTGCATTTAGAAAAGTTAAAGATAACTTTGATGACATATTTGATATTGCTGGAGTGACTCCATGGGGGAATAAAAGCACAATAAAATGCAAAGTATATATCCTGAATCCCTAATGAACTGAGAGGTGGCTGTGCAATTAATTAAGAAACTGCACATTTGGGCTTCTGTGTCTTTCCCTTGAACAAAACATTAGTAATTTTATTAAATAAATGCTGACTCAGGTTGACAGCTTTACAGTTTGAAGATACAAGTTGTTCATACCTGTGGGCATCTTGGGGATGGTTTTGCTCTAAGCTTATGCTCCTGCTGCAAAGGAATGAAATGCAAAGACAGTGGGAATACATCTGCATGCAGCAGGGGAAGGGATCCTCTACACAAACATGGGAAGCACCATGAATGAGGGAGCTGGCAGCTGCTCAGGATTATTAAGTGACCAATATTGAGGGTGAAGTGAGAGGTCATGAAACTCATATCCCAAGGCAACATCAGATACAGCAAAGCAGCAAGAATACCAATTTGCAAACCACTAGTTCAGCCCACCAAGCCTCTACAGCTGGGGAAACTCCCAAATAACAAAAACCCAACAAACAAACTAAATTTAATTTCATTTTCATCCTTGCAAACACAGCCAGGTCTCACATCTCTAGCTGTACACAAATTGAAAGTAAAAAAAAAAAAAAAAAGAGAGATAAAGAGATACAGCCAGGGACACACAGATAAGGCACTTTATTTAAGTTCTGCTGGATTGTAAATCAACAGTTTTCCTTGCCCTAGGCACTAGGTATGGGACTTCAGCTCTAAGACAGACTGCTAAGGCATCATTTTTCTAGCACAAAGCTCTGCTAGCTTGGTAAAATGTTACCTGCAACTCTACTTGCCTTTATTTGGCAGAAGAAAGTTGAAATAAGCATCTTTAATGGAGAAGAGGCTTCTGAGAGCTGAGTCATTCTAGTCTAGGAGACTCTGCCACTGCACAGGTAGCTCACATGGACTGTAGAAAGTGCATGACCCAACAGAGAAGGTTTCCTGCTCTGCTTTTTTCTCCCCCTCCTCTCATAGAGGTCATAATATAGAAACCAGTGTTTGTGTTATAACTGAGTTGAGTAACTTAAATATTGAAGGTATTTTCTTGATACATCACTGTGGATTTTAACTGATTCTACTCTGAAGGTATTTTATGGAGATGGGAATTTTCCTGGTAGGATGGAAAATGCCACTGCATGTAACAGATTCCTCCAAGCCATAAACAGAATAATTAGCACTTTCCTGTCCAACAATTTGAAACTACTTTCTTATAAAAATACTTCATCTTTAAAAGCTTTGCTCATTTCAGTCTTGAAGGATTCCTGAGATAAAGGGCACTTCTTGTTTTCTAAGACTGCCCTAAAATATTTGCTAAAAAAAAATAGCATTATTAATGCAAACAACAAGCTTGTTCTTACAAAAAGTTTTATTATGTCCTTGTGGGTGAAACCTTCTTTTCTGCTCCTGGTGGCAAGTCCATCACCACACATCTGGGTCACACAACAGTGCCAGCTGTGGCTGAGGGCTGTTCACTTTCCATCTCTGACAGGGTTTCTGCTGGGCCTGGCTGTGCCTGAGCCCCCAGCTTCACAGCATGCATGGCATAGTTAATGCTCCTGCTGCCTGCCCAGCTCCAGGACCCAGAGAGGGGATTGTACAGCAGCCCCTTCACAGTCTTGACCAAAAAGCCATCTGGAAAAGAAAGAGGACCTAAAGCAATGTTCTTAGATACTGTAAATCACAGCAACATCAAGCCCTGTGGGAGGTTTCATCTTCACTTTTTGAAGAAATCTTTTAGTAATGTTATATGAATAAAAAACACAGAGGAGCAACAGAAAAAGGGAAAAAAAAACAAAGGGGAAAAGGGAAAAAAAACAAAGGGGAAAAGGGAAAAAAAACAAAGGGGAAAAGGGAAAAAAAACAAAGGGGAAAAGGGAAAAAAAGAAGGGGAAAAGGGAAAAAAAGAAGGGGGAAAAGGGAAAAAAAGAAGGGGGAAAAGGGAAAAAAAAAGGGGGGAAAAGGGAAAAAAATCTCTGTGTTCCTACTACTCCACTTGGTTTATTTTCTGCAAAACCCAGCAGAGAGTAGTGTCTTTAAGCAGAAATGATACCCAGAACACATGACTGCAGCTCCCCCAGGGACATGTCTACTGGTGCTAGAGCTGGCCCCACCAGCTCACCCCCATGCCACCTCAACAGGCACCACTGGGATATCTCTCTGCTCTCCCAGCACCTGGCTTGGAACTTACTTGATTCCAGGAGGCTCTCCAGCTCTTCAGGGGGAACAAACTTCTCCCACTCATGTGTTCCATCTGGTACAATGCCCATGATTTTTTCTGCAACCACAATTCCCAGGACATAGGACAACTGTGTTTTATTGATTGTAGTAATGAATAAAGAACCTTCAGGCTAATTAAAAGATTTAAATGTTCAATTAGAATTTTTTAATTACATTTAAAAGCATTAAAACATATAATTTGTCTATTACAAGTCTACATGCTACAAGAGTGAGAAAAAAATTCACCCCAAACCAGATATTTAGTATAACATTTTAATGGCATAATAAATACCTGTTAAAACAATAAAGAATATAATGTTCTAACAACAGAGACACCATTTCCTTGCCCCAAAAAATCTAACAAAATTATTTAAAATGTAACATTGCCTAAGAAATAGATAAATGAGATAAATTATGGTATCTACAATATCTATTGTAAAAAAAATCCCTTTTAAAATTAAAACCAAATTGTGCAATAATGCCTCATTTTTTGAGGCTGCTGAATTTTAATGATTACAAGGTCAAAACAACAAAGCCAGAAATGAATTGTAAGTACTTAAGAGGCTGTTCATTAGAAATAAAGATAACTTCTGTGGCTCCATCAGGCTGAAAAATAGTTAAGCATTCCATTCAAATACTCTACATTCCTTCTGGTGACCAGATAGATAAATCAGAAGATTAAAAAAAACCCTGCTCTTTGTATACTGGGCATATCCTACCATCCTTCTTTACAAATTAAATAGTATCAAGAGGAATACAATAACACCTGATTAATACCAAGCATAGCTGTGACCCTTTAGAAGTCATCCAGGAGCACACCTGATGTGCTGCTAGAGCTGGAATAGAATCTTGTGAGTCAGAAACATCATTACAGTCAGTTTTAATGCAGGCTAAGCCCTAGCTGTCAATCTACAGCAGCTCTGTCATGTTTTCTATCACCTGAGTGAAATCAGATGAAACCAGATTTCTTAAGGTCTTGATGCAAAGCAGCACTGCAATGTTAGGTAATGCCATTAACACTTTTCTGGGGCAGGGGCAGGGACATAAATTTCCTCTAATTTCAGTTGCTGAAGTTGGGAAGATGCATCATGGAAGGGAAAGGAAGGCACATCTAGAGCATGGTTCAGACTTCAGGTGGAGAAATGAATGCAGAGGAGGTGTCTTCACCTTCCTCCAAATGAAAGCCTTAATAAGAGAATATTCTCAATAATGGAAGCAAAAACTTCTCTTACCTTTAACACCTGAGAGCAACACTTGATAAACATTTCAA
>JAOEGS010001621.1:0-12647 GCA_025447755.1 Corythornis vintsioides
GAGCCCTATCCCATGGGACTTTTCCAAGCAGTTCCCTGAGAAGGCCAAGATTAGCCTTTCTAAAGTCCAGGGTAGCAGTTCTGTTCTGCTGTTCAACATTTACTGTTTCACATTGCTGTTTACGTTCTATACGAATATATATAGACAGATATATAAACATAAATGGTCTTGCATTGCTAAATTTAAGCTAATATCTGTCCAAACCAGGACACCACTACTCTGGGAAGCCTGTTCCAGGGACCACCCACCCTCTCAGTAAAGAAACTTTGCCTAATGTCCAATCTGAACTTTCCCTGACACAGCATCATTCAGCCTCCTTGTGTCCTATTGCTGGTCATCAGAGAGTGAAGATCAGCAACTCCCCCTACACTTCCCTCCTCAAGGCAGTCGTAGATTGTGATAAGATGCCTGCTCAGCCTTCTCTTCGCCAAGCTGAACAAACCAAGTGACCCCAGATGCTCCACATAAGTCTTGCCCTTGAGGCCTTTCATCATCTTGGTTGCTCGCCTCTGGACATACTTTAGTAGTTTGATGTCCTTACCTTGAGGCATCCAGTACTGCACACATTACTGGAGGTGGGACCACACCCATGCAGCGTAGAGTGGGACAAACACTTCCCTTAACAAAATGACTATATTGTGCTTGATGAACACCATGACATGGTGGGCCTTTTTGGCTGCTGGGGAACACTGTTAACTTGGCCATCAACATAAATCCCCAGATGTCTTTCCATGGGGCTACTCTCCAGATTCTAATTCCCCAGTATATACATATAACCAGAATTACCCTGTCCCAGAGAATCTGTCCCTTCCTCATGTTAAATTGCATACAATTGATGATTGCCTAGCTCTCTAGTTTAAGCAGATACCTCTGAAGGCTTCTCTACCTTTCAGGGACTCTGCAACTTCTTCTAGTTCAGTATTATCAGCAAACTTACTTAATGTACATTCTATTACTACATCCAGATAATTTATAAGAGCATTAAGGAGCACTGGCCCTAAAAATGAGCCTTGGGGAACCCCATGGGTATCTGGGCATCAATCTGATGTAACCCCATTTACCATAACCCTTTGAGCCTGACCCATCTGCCAGTTGTTCACCCATCATATTATGGACTTGTCTAGTGGTGTATGGGATGGTTCATCCAGACAGATACTGACATTTTGACATTATCGAAACCTTTGCTAAAATTAAAAAAAAAACCACAAAAAACAACAAACACAAACAAACAAACAAACAAACAAACAAAACCCCTCTAAACATCTGCTGGTTTGCCTTGGTCAACTGGATAGGTGATCTTGTCATAAAAGGAAATTACATTTGTAAAACTGAATGTTGTCCACAGGGCAATGGCTTCTCCCTCCCATGACACCAAAGCCTCTGGGGCATCAGACAAGATTCACCCTTACTGAGGCAAAAGCTCTTGGGGGAAGCCACTTTTCCCAGTGGACAAGGTTGGGAGCAAGAAGCCACAGTACAAATTGCTGTAGAGAGCTTCCAGGAGGGCTGTCTACAGCCTCCAAACTTGACAGCAGCTATAGGGGACAAATATTAGGCACAGAGGTTGCCGCTCACCCCAAAGCAGCTACACCACACCTTTCCTAGAGCAGCCCAGGGCTCAGCTAGGTTGTGTGTCCCAGGCCCATGGGTGCAAGCACCCCCACAACCCCAGAAGAGCATAGGATGAGTGCTCCAAACCAACAGCCTGCTAGCCTAGATTGGTGGAAGACCAGTTATAATTAATACAGCAAATGGGGCATGAACACATTTCCTGGGCTTCCTACCAGTGTCACTTCCAGGGACTCCTAACTTCCCACACTCTGTCCCTGTCCTGTGCTGCAGCCCAGGCCTTCCTCCTTCTCCCTGCCGGCTGCGGCATCAGTCCCCCCAAGCCTCCCTGCTTTGTGTGAGGCGACTGACAGATGCAGAATTACTTTCCATCTCTGTGTCCCATGGAGTGGGTTTTGGGAATGGGGGAAGGTTGTGACACAATCAAAGCCCTACTGGGATGCTGAAGCCTGGCAGCTGGCATCCGCTTCAACTTAGTACCTGAGAGGGGGGGAAAAAAGAAAAAAAAAAAAAGTTTTGCGGCCCCGGGGAAGCAGTTTGCTCTGCTGGGTCTCTCTCCAGCGAAGCGGCTCACCCAGGAACCGAGGGATGCTCGTTCCCAGAGCATCGAGGCCAGAAAGCGGCCTTGAGAAGCTCCAGACCCTGGGACGCCCGTGCCCGAGAGACAGCAAGCCTGCGCTGCCGTAGTGCCGGGACCGGGCCGGGGTGCGGAGGCCGGGGGAGGAGGGAGCCGGGCCGCGCTGAGCCGGCAGCGGGCTGCAGGGGGCCGCAAGGGGCTGCAGGGGGCTCCGGGGCTCCTCGCGGGGCGGCCTCGCAGCCACTCGCGCTCGGTCGGTCGGCGAGCGCGCCGCTGTCTGAGGCTCCTTATCGCGCAGCGGTGAGGCGCAGCGGAGCCGAGGTGAAGCTGTCAAAAAGCGCTGCCCCCTCCCTCGCCCGGCGACAGCTGCGCCGCGGCCTTGGCGGGTGGCAATGGCGTGGCACTCCTCCTCGAAGAAACTCGGGTAGAGCGGGAAGAGCAGCAAGCACGCATCCTCTACGTGCCTCAACAGGTCGGGGCAGCCCGAAGGCGGCTTGACCCGCTGCCACATCCCCCCCGAGCCCCGCTGCCATATCCCCCCCGAGCCCCGCTCCCGCCTCAGCGCCCCCTGCTGCTGGGGAGGCCCGCCCGCACCTCCCTCGTGCAGCGCCCCCTGCCGGGGCAGATGCGCGCCCACACCCCCGTCGGTGCCCGCTCACCCCCCGTCGGTGCCCGCTCACCCCCCGTCGGTGCCCGCTCCTGGCGCTTCCCCCGCCCCAGCAGCTCGCAGGACGAGGCAGAGACTCGGCTTCAC
Organism: Corythornis vintsioides; assembly: GCA_025447755.1. Classification (NCBI taxonomy): domain Eukaryota; kingdom Metazoa; phylum Chordata; class Aves; order Coraciiformes; family Alcedinidae; genus Corythornis; species Corythornis vintsioides. The sequence goes on from JAOEGS010001621.1 coordinate 2,901, forward strand.
AGTGGTTTAATGCGAACAGAACCAGGACGTTACACTGGACAGGGTGGAGACAGCTGGGTGGATAGCAGCCCCGCGGTAGGACAGGCAGGAGGAAAGGGCCACCCCAAGTGGGGGCCAGTAGTGACTCCACGACATGGACTGAGCCCTGTGACGGGCATGGGCACCTCTGTTGGCACCAGCCTCCATGCTGCCCCACAGCCCTCCCCGGACCGAGATGGGCCCTGAAGCAGTTCCCCCCTGGCTTCAGCGACTTCTCCTCAAAAGTCACCTCTTGCCCAGCAGCACCAGTTCCTCACCAGAAAACCTAGGAAACGTTAGGGAGGCCTTGGGGGATATGGCTGTTGTGAATGGCAGAACAGTAACTGCAGGATTACAGTCTCAAGATTGAAGGCTCAACTGCACCACTATGAAGTGACCAAGCACTTATAAACCAACAAGCTTTGACCTGAGGAGCTCCGAAGCTGGGGCGCAACCTCGCTTATTGCAGCTGTGGCAGCTGGAGGAGCTTCCAAAAGGCAGTTCTGCTGCAAGTCACAGCCTTGTGGTCCCTCGAGCTCTGACTCCTGTGACTAGCCTTGTATCCTTGCTTCCACACAAGTAACTGCCTACCTCACTGCAGAACAGAGGAGAGCACACAAAAAGCCATTGTTACTTCTGCTTCATTAAGAAAATATCTAAACCAGGACTGATTGAACATTTTCTGCCACCACTTCCTGAAGAGGTGGCCTCACCTCAGACCCCACTGTTGTTCTTCTGTGGGGCCCACCAGCCCTCTCCTGTTCCTCCTAAACCAGACCCATCTTCTCTCCTCTGCAGCTGGGATGGAGGATAAGGTCACCACAGCTTATCTGAGCAGGGTGCTGCTGGAAATACCACCGCATCAGCTCACGGCAGATCAAACAGCGGCATTTTTTAAACCCTGGACCAAGGCATTGCAGCACATCACAGCTACAGACCAGTCTATCCAAGCTTAGACACACCAAACTGCCCATGCAGAGTCATGGAAGCCCCTCGAGCTGCCAGCAGCACATTAAAAAGGAGGGGGATTAACATGAATATACCAAACAGGTCTGTAGCGAAGGAGGCCGAGAGCAGGGTTAGAGTAGGTCTTGGGTCTCAGTGCTTCCAGACAATGAAGAATGGGGGTTTCATGCAGGGTGAATGGAGTGCATGAGACACCAAGACACCCAGGCACCTACTCACTGGTTTGAATAGCCTTACTAAAATTCTAATACCTGATGCAATCACTGACCACCATGACAACTGCTATTCTTCAGACTCCTGCAGAGATGCTTGGGGCTGCATGGACAGAGGTCATCTCATACTTTCCTGTACAAGGAGACAGCTCCTACACCACAATGCCGTAAGCAAGTTCCTGCTCCACACCTATTCACATCTGCCATAGGTGCATGACAACACACTCACTTGCATAAATCTTCACACCTTTAGGCCAAGACCACAGCCCAGTAGAACAAGCTGCTGCCAGTTACAAAAGAGGAAAATACTGAACAAACTGGGAGGTTCAAGAGAGGAAAAGCTGGTTCAGAGAAAACAGATTTAGTGTAAAAATAAATGTCATTTTTGCAGGAGAGAGGGTGAAATGGAGGAAGACAGTGCCAGGTACTCCTACTGGCGCACTTTCCCTGGGACATAATTCCTATCAATAGTCTCCTCTTGCAGGAACATGTGTAAGCAGCGCTCATTCTGTGCCAGTGGGTGTCCAGCAATTCTGGAAGAAAATCAGATGTGGAGGTTAGCACAGCTGCCACCGAGATCCCAACACCTCCATTCTATGTAGGAAGCTAAGGCAGAGCACCTTGCTACGGGCAGCCAGCTCCAAGCACACCAACACTGGACTCATGCCAAGGTCACCGGATTGGTGCACAAGGCCATCAAGAGGTGCTTGCACACAGTGTGCTCCCTCCCATACCATGCCCTACAGCAGGGCGTGAACATCCTGAACCATCCATTAGTGGGTCTCTGCAGCACAGCTATTCTGCTACTACTTGCTTCACTCTCAGAAGAGAGCACTGAACACAACCCACACTTGAGGCAGAACTCGCTTCATGGTTCATTACACAGCTGCAGGCACCATCCTTCAGCATGGCACCCGTATACAGCAGATCAAGACTTGTTCCCAGTCAGCCCGCAGCCTTCCTCCAGAAAGGCAGCACGCAACAAACCTGGGACATTAAACTTACTTGTTAATAAACTGTTCTAGTCCCTGTCTCCGTTCCTCAATGAAGGACTCCTCAAAAATGCCTTCGTCTCCTCGGAAGGGAAGCTGTCGTTTCAAAGCTTTTCCAGGCAGAGGTGGCACTACAATCTGAAAGCCCAGAATCACCCTGTCAGCAGAATAGCCACCTGCTAGTGGATAACCTTTGCCATTTGACAGTCACCTCCAGCCACATTATGTGGCCTCATTATCTTGCCCCAGCAGCTGCCCACCTGCAGAGCTTCTCTTCTGGACAGCTGGAGATTATTGCTACAAGCATTCCCATATGTCCTGGTTTCAGGAATAGGCAGATCTGAGCCAAGCCTCACCTTACTGTCTCGTTCCAGCTCATTCTTCAGCCATTCAAAGTCACTGTATCGTCTCCTCACACACGACTCCTTCAATTTGAAGATTGGAAGGTTTGTCTGTAACAAAGTAGTTAATTTGCAGGTAGCTGTAGAAGCCAGGTAGTATTTCAACATGTAATTGAAACCTGAAGCTGTGTTTAGACAACCAAGACCCCATTAAGGGGGCAATGCACAAGAAAGCATCACAAGTATACCCAGCTTCTTTATTTAGGACAGAACACAAGTACTGAAGCCCTTCAGAATCAAGCAAGCACTTGCCATACTACTTAGAGCCTGCCATTCCCCATCCCCAACCCCCCTAAGCAACTATTTCAGGAACACACCCTATCCCATGGGCACAAGCTGAAACCAGGACTCACAATATAGAGAAGGCTAGTATTTTTTTACCCTGAGTTCACTCCCATTTTGAAAGTGACCTCCAAAAGAGCTTCACACCAGCCTGCAGAAGGAAAGAGCTTCTGACCTGACACTGGCATTTTCATGGACGAAGTTGGGGAAGAAGGGAGGAAATCTTGTCCCAGCAAAGTGTTCAAGGCCAGACCTCATGCTACTACCTTCTCTCAGAAGAGACTGCCTACCCTAAAAGACAATCAGCTTTTTCATAGCTAGCTTATGTCACTGGAGGAAAGAATGTGCTTCAACTTGCCACCCTTCTCCCCCACTGCTAAGACTCTACTACAGCAAAGCTACAGTAACTTCACCTTTAACCCTATCAATGCAACCTGAAACATTCAAGGAACATAGGTAGCAAAACCCAGCAAGTAGCACCCAGATTAATACAGGTATTGTGGCAACATATTTTATATTCGTATGAGGTCTTTGAAATAAAACCAGCTGCTTTCAAAGCACATCTAGAAGAGTTCGTTGCAGTGTGACTAAGTGTCATTGACACCTGCCAGGCACCCTTTGGCAGGCTAATGGAAACCAAAAATTAGAATAGAAAAAAGAAAACACCCAATTCTTCTGAAAAGCTGTTAACACTTATCTGTTAAATCATGCTGCAAACAGAAGTCAACTCTAGCACTGTAACATAAGCTAAAAGTAGCTTGTTTCAGATGAAGTTCAATTTTACTTCCTTCAGCTGTGAGATACAAAGCTCTGAAGAGGTCCCCAAAACAGCTTGGTTAAGGCTGAGTGAAGAAAACCCTGCAAGAATTGTTCAGAATGCTATGCAAAGTCCTGGATCACCATCTCTTTATGGAGTAATTAAGCTAACTCAGAAAAGGTAGCTACACTGCACTGTGAACAGGTCCAAAGCTACTGCTAGTTAGCTTTCCTTCCTTGCCAGAGATAACCAGGATAAGGTCATGATGCCCTGCTCAGCAACCACCCAAATGCAAGGCCTGGGACTCTAGAGAAGGAACAGGAGAAGCCTGCTGAGGCATCAGCCTCCCTGTTCTTGTGCATAGCTGTCCTCACTGAATCCCAAAGGGCCTCGGAAAACCTACTAGCTGCAAGTACTCTGACCTTGATCACTGGACGGCCAGAGATCTACAAGCAAGCTGCTAGCCCCACCAGCCCGGCATTGCCCAGCTTGCAGAACCTGGGCTCATCTACTCAGCCCCTCAGCGCTGCAGATAGCTGCACACCGCCGCTCCCCATCCCGACCGCACAGGCAGCGCTCGGCCGGTGGAGCGAGACCACCCCGGCCGCTCTATCCCGCTAACCCCTTCCCTGTCCACCAGGCAGCCCAGCCCTGCCTGGGCCCACACGGGGCTCCGTGGCCTACGGTGGGCAACGGCGTCTGTTTGCCCCTCCCCCCCACTGCCCGCCTCGGGCCCGCAGGCCCCACGGGGGCCGCACCCGCATCCGGAGCTCGTAGCTGGTGTATCTAGCGCGACCCATGCCCACGGTCTGTGGGTTGAAGATGTCGATCTCGAGGAAATTGCTGGGCGGCCCGTACGCGTCCGTCAGGTCCTGCGGCTTGGCGTTCAAGCGCCGAGTATCAGCCACCGCCGCCTCCGACATGGTGGTACCGCCACAGCCCCGCCCGGCCCGGCCGCTGCCGCAGCCGCCCCGCCCGCCGGCCCCGCCTGACGTCACCCGCTCGCCTGCAATCGCGCGGCGGGTATCCAGGGTTCGGGGCCCGCCACTCACCGCCCCGCCCGCCCCGCCCGATGCCGCTCCCGGCTACTGCCTGAATAAACGAAGCCGATATTCAGGGCGCGGGCATGTCACGGTTGGATGCGGCCCCGGAACCTGCCCGTCGGGCTCGCTCTCGAAGCCAGCCTCTGCCGCCCCCAGCCTGGCCGCCCCGGTCGCTCTGGTTTGGAAACCAAGCAACGGAACAAAAAACGCGCATGGGGACTGCTCCATACGGCGTGATGGACGCGGCTAAACCCGCGCCCTGTACGACCTAAGGAGGAGGCTAGGAGGGAGAATGTCTGTTGCTGTGACTCTAACGGCAGGACTGAAACGCAGACGCGGCCCTTGCGCTAGAGCGTGTCCCGGACGCAGGTTCTCCTCGGTGATGGGGCCCACACGTCCTCGAGCGCTCCATCGCACCACGGACGCAGGCGAAGCGGCGGCCGCCTCCGCGAAACCCCAACCCCAGCACGACGCCCAGCCGCGAGGGGTGGGTTATATAAGCGCAGCCCCGCAGTGCCCGCTGGGCAGTGTAGTTACGCGGGCGCGCTGCCCTCACCCTTCGGGGCTCGGCCTCGCCTCCCCGCCCCTCTGGCGCGAGGAACGCTGGGTATGGTAGGCCCTCGGCCGGACAGCACCGCTCGCCGCCGCCCCGCCGGGACTACCGCTCCCGCCGTGCCCTCCGCACGCAGGCGCAGGGCGCGGCGCCGCTCCCTGGTAAACACAGCGGCGCGGCAGCGGGCCCGGGTCTCACAAAGGGGAGTGGGCCGGGCCCATGCGCGGCGGCGCGGCTCGGATTCAGCGGCGGCGATAAGGCGGGCGAATGGCAGAGGCAGGCGGTGCTGCCGCCGAGGCGGCGCCAGATATCGACCCCGACTTCGAGCCGCAGAGCCGGCCACGCTCCTGCACCTGGCCGCTGCCGCGGCCTGAGCTGGCGGCGGCGCCAGTGGAGGCGAGCGGCGCGACGGGCGCGGCGGAGGAAGGCTCAGGCGGCGCGGCGGCGGGGCCCGGGCGGGCCGAGGGGGTGCGGGCGGGCGGCGCGGCGGTGCGGAAGGGCGGCTCCCGACGCAACGCCTGGGGCAACCAGTCCTACGCTGAGCTCATCAGCCAGGCTATCGAGAGCGCCCCCGAGAAGCGGCTCACGCTGGCGCAGATCTACGAGTGGATGGTCCGCTCCGTCCCCTACTTCAAGGACAAGGGTGACAGCAACAGCTCCGCCGGCTGGAAGGTGCGCGACGGGACGGGGCGGGAGGGGCGGGCCCAGCCTTCGGCGGGGCGCCCGCAGTGGTGCCGGTGCTGGGGCGGGCTACCGGCCGGGCGAGAAGCGGCCGCCTGAGGCGACTTCCTTGTTCCCCGCTGCCGAGCTGATGTTGCCGCTTGCCCCGGTTAGCCGTCTGCTTCGCGGCGCAGCCCCGCGTTTACCTGTCGCTGCTCTTCCCCAGCCGGGCGCAGTGCGTTCCGCGTTGGTGCCAGCGTGTTATCCCCACGCTGTGGCGCAGTGGCCTGGGGTTCGGCTCTGCCAAAAGCCCTTCGGTTGGCATTAAGCACTCCGGCAACGAGTGCAGGGCAGGATCTCGGACCCAGCCCAAGTTCTGGCTCTGTGCAGCTGGAGCAGAGAGGATTGGGCTTCTCTGAGTAGTTATTTACAGCATGGCCATGGGATGCTGCTCCTCGTGCCCTTGCGTTTGGAAAGCTTAACGCAAAAGGAGTGAGGGCTAGTTAAAAGACAAGCTTCTGTGCAACAGTGTGCTAAAGCTCAGTGAGACCTTGACAGGCTGGAGAGATGCGCCCGTGCCAACCTCGTGAAGTTCAGGTGCAAGGCCCTGAACCCGGAGCGAAGCAATCCCTGGCACAAATGTAGGCTGGGTGACAAGTTGGTTGAGAGCAGCCCTGCAGAGCAGGACTTGAGGGTGCTGGTTAATGAAGTGCTTAATATAAGCTGGCATGTGCCCTGACAGCTCAAAAAGCCAGCCTTATCCAGGGCTGCATCAAAAGATAAGTGGCCAGCAGGTCGAAAGATGTAATTCTTGCCCTCTAATCTGCTTTTGTGAGACCTTGCCTGCAGTACTGCATCCAGCACTGGAGCCCCCAACACAAGGACATCGACCTGTTGGAGCAGGTGACAGGAGAGTGACAAAGATGATCAGAGGCTTGGACACCTCTCCTACAAGGACAGGCTGAAGAAGTTGTCTCTCTTCAGTCTGGAGAAGGCTCTGGCAAGACCTTATAGCAGATTTACCTGCAAGGGGCCTATAGGAAAGCTGGAGTAGGACTTATAAAATAAGGGCATGTGATGGGACAAGGGACAATGTTTTTAAACTAGAGCAGGGTAGATAGATTAGACATTAGGAAGAAGCTCTTTACTTTGAGGGTGGTGAGGCACTGGAACAGGTTGCCTAGGGAGGTTGTGGGCACCTGATCATTGAAAGGGGATCCAGGCTGGATGAGGCTTTTGAGCAGTCTGGTCTAGGGAAAGGTGACACTGCCCATGGCAGGGGTGTTGGAACTAGATTGATCTTTAAGGTGCCTTCCAACTAAAGCCATTCTATGAAATAACTGTCTAATTCTTGACTTGAAAGAAACCCCTTTTATAAAGGGTGCTGTGTCCTAGAGAAGTGACAGCGCCACAGCCATTCAGGACTGAGTACTTCTCCTTGGAGTTTGGAAAAGGGAAAGCAACATAACTGCTTCAAAGCCTCAACATTTTCTCCTCCTCTTGCTCTGGAAGTAAGTGTATGCAAAGATCTGTTGAAAGAGCTGTCCTCTGAAGGTGGTAGCCAGGTGTTTTGCATTCTTGTTGGAGCTCCAGCAAAGAGAAAGGGAGATGTGAGATCTGGCTTGTGAAATAGTCCCTCTGACTGTTTTGATAGATTGCAGTGGATACCATGGTGACTGGAGCCTAAAGAGTGATCTGTTGCAGACTGGAATTAGACTTAATGCCACACTTTTGTTTGCAGGGTATCTCTCCATTTGTGGTGGTGTTTGGCAGTTCGTCCATTCTGCAGTTCTGCAGCATTTTGAGCCAATGTGACTTGGGGCTTCTGTGACTTTAGCCATGTGTTCTAGCTGTAAGGCAGCACACAGAGTTAAGATGCCAAGAAAAAAAAAAAGATAACTTTTTCTGGTAGGTTAGCTGGCTCAGCTTTCTGAAGTTGCATACAATATGATTGCATGAGTGCAAGTGTTTGCTTGAGAGAAGGTAGGAGAATGTTTTGGAGGCAGCAGTAGCAGGCTGGCACAGACTGCTTCAAAATTTCTCACTGACAGTTCCCAGAGAATGTGTGTAGCTTGACTAAAACTGGCTTTTTTTCCACTCTCGTGCAAGCTGAACCCTCCTCATTAAGTTCTGATTGGAACACTGCTTGGGTGCATTTTCCTTCTTTCCTGAGGCAAGGCATTTTGTCCTGGTCCTCCTGCTGCTGCTGTGTGGAGTCAGATTATTTTGGAAGACATTTGATGAAATGGGTGCATCTTCAGTCTATTTAGCAGTAGTGCCTGAGACCAGAGTTCATTGTGGTTTTTGAATGCATCTCCCAGGTAGCATGGGGAAGGTGGAATATACTTAAGTGTCCTGCCAGAATGGATGCTAGAATAGGTAGACTTTGGCTTGATTCAGTATGGCTGGTTTTTGTTGTATTCATATTGTGTTTTCACCTTAGGAAAACATACAGTTTGATTTAGCTTGCAGAAAGGCAGATGAGAATTTGTGCACATAGGAGGGTTGAAGTCTCAGCTTAGACACTGTTGAAGTAGCTGTTCTGTAATGACTTATCATTGTGAAATTCGTTGGTACTTTTTCAGCCTGGGAATGGACTAACCAGGCTGGCTTTAGTAGGGGAAGAGCACAGAAACTTCTTGCCAAGAAAGGTGAGGGAGGACAGAACAGTGATAGCCTGTCTTGTGTTTAGAGCAGTTTAAAACACTTGACTTTAACCAGAAAACAATGTACTAAGATGAAATAGTTTCATCTGTTTAAATGCATGGGGAATTTATAATAAAAACTTGAATCCATTTAAGACAAAGTAAATAAACAAAAGTTGTGTCTTCAGTTGAGGAGTGGACCTATCTGTTTCGGTGGTTTAGTTGTCTTGGTTTGTTTTTTTTGTTTTTTTTTTTTTAAGAGCTGTGAAGCTCTTCTTTTGTTGTTGTTTTGGTTTTTTTAAATTTAATTTTATGAAAAAGCATCTTGACTTGTCTTAGCTGTACTGGCTTCTCAGTGTTGAACTGAATGAGTTTGGGTAAATGAAATTCACCAATTTACCATTTAGCAGCTGCTGCTAGATGCTGATGTAGCATTTTGATGCCTGCTAGAATTCTGGTATTTCTGTTTGGGCAGAGCCATACTGATAACAGTGTGCAATTTGTATGTAGTGCAGTTCTAATAGAGACTTTTAAATGGGAAATTAAAATAAATATGTCTTATAAAACTTTCTTTTCTTTTTTTTTTTTTTAAATCTACTTTAGTTAATAAAAAAAAACAACCCATAAACTCATTGTTGCTTCTTAATTACTTTACAGCTGTCCTACTCCACCAATGGAGGGAAATACAGCTGTTACAGACTGCCAGGGCGTAAGCTCTGTGAATTCCAGAAAAAAATGTGGTTTTTAGGAAGGTAATGTTTGCTGTTCTTGAACCACATCAAGTGCTTTGTAAAGGACAGATTTGCTTGGTGTGCAGTCTGTTCTTTCCCTGCAGTAAATCAGCTGAAGAATTAACCAGAAGGAAAGGCAGGAAGCATCCTTGCAGGAATATGTTTGGGGCTTCTTTATAATCCTTTCTTCAGTGCTCTGCAAGCTGCTCTGTAGATAAGAGGATCATTTCCCTTGGCTTTGAGATTACTTTGGGGGGAAGGTTTTGAGATGTTTGAAGTCTATAAGCCCTGCTGAAGTGGTTTGTGCTGGTTGGTGCATTTCTTGTATCCATGAGTATGAGCAAGTGTGATGTAATGTGAAGCAATGTTAAGTACTAGTCTTCTTGGTGAGAATCACAGAATTATGGAGTTGTCAGGGGTTGGAAGGGAGCTAGAAGATCATCTAGTCCAACCCCCCTGCCAGAGCAGGATCACCTAGACCAAGTCA
>JAOEGS010001622.1:0-13846 GCA_025447755.1 Corythornis vintsioides
CGTTTTTTTCAACCAGAAGACGGCATCCGGGATGAACGCTTGTGGCTGGAGTACAGACGTGTGTTCTTCCGATTTTTTCTTTTTTTTTTTTCTTTTTTTTCTCTTTTTTTTTTTTTTTTTTTGGGGTAAAACCACCCACTCACCTGAGTTTCTCCAAGGTGGTGCAAAATGGCTTTATTCCATGCCAGGTATTCCATATTACTTCTTGCATACCACTAGAAAACAGCACAACTCCAGAACAGGAAAGGGCTATAAGCATTTTTTTTTTTCTGTGCTGGCTACAAATAACAATACCATTTCTAGCATAATTTATCCAAGCTTTATTTTATTTTCTAAATTTATTTTCTTCAAATAGGAATGAAGCATGGGTAGGAGGAGCTCTAGATCCAGTATGTTTGTATATACTATATAAAAATGCTGAAGAATATTATCAGTAGCTTATTATAAAACCCTATTTCTTACATTCCAAAGAACGTTTTAAAGGGTCTATCAAATATTTCTTATCTGACCCCTAGAATTTTTCCTGCTTTTTCCACTGGTTCAAAAACAGATTAAGCCTCAGCGTCAGGTAAAACAGAGTTTCAAATAATGGAAAAAAAACACAAATCCTTATGTTTTAAGAAACTTTTAAAAACATTTTAATTACAATTTATGTCTGTGTTTACTACACAAACCCCATATTTTTTATTTTCCAGGAAACGCCAGTAGGTACAGCTAGTTAAAGTGCACTACAAGTTGAATGATTCCTCCTCTGTGGGGAACCAAAAAAAAAAAAAAAAGGTGAATTACTGGTAAGTATTGCTTCTGGAAGATTTAAGATATCACTGCAGCTTAACATACAGCAGTCCTGGCAGCTGCAGAGCAACTCAACACTTTTCCGTGCCATTTATCTTTCCTTTTCCAGCTTAGAGCAGGTAAAACCATAACAAATATTGCACAAGGACTGTTTATCTGTATCCAAAGCATTTCAATAAAGTGTGTATATCAACCACAGTAAACTTATTCTTTCTTGACACTTCCACTTCTACAAAGGTTCACTTTGAATTCTGACAGGTTTGGTGTTGCACACACCATTTGGTTTCTGGCCACACACTGTTTTTACAGCAAGCAAAGCCTTAAAGGTCAAAAGGAGCAAAGTGCTTCTATTAAAATGAGCTGCACAGGTCACATAATCAAAAATTCCATTGTGAAGGTAACATCAGAGATGCCTGTGGCTGTGTGAAAAATTATTACCTCACAGGGGGGTCTCTTCTCCAAGCCTGTTTTGTTAAACTGAGTCACAAGTAGTGGCTATGTAGTTACTATGTACATGCAATCATTTGTCCTCGAAGGTAAGCAAAAGCCAAATTATCCAAAAAGTGTGTTTTGGATCATCCAAAGTTATTTACAGTCAATAGAAAAGTTGGGTTTAGATTAAGACCCAACCACGCAGCTTACATTTCAGACTGGGTGAGCTGCAGGGCGGACGCTGCCACCTGAAGTCAGCCCAGCACTTCCCACTTCAGGATCCCATTTCAGTTGCTTTTAGCAGAAATACTTGATTTCAGAAACTGTCAGCCCTTGGCACAAGCATGACTAAGGCTCCTCACCTTTTTTGTCAAGTGCCTTGAGCTTTGAAGGGTTTCAAGTTTGTCCAGGATGATGCTGGTGGTAAAAATGTGTCTTTACCTTTTCCTCTCAAAATGCTGCATGTACAGCTGCATTAATGATCTCTTCTGTACACCGTTGCCCTCTGTGCAGGGGATGTGCTTGCTCATCATCAACATAATTTTACATGAAAATTCAGCTCCCGTGGCTACCACAAGAGGGGAGGGGGAAGTGGGGATTACTGAATGCTTGACCCTGCAACGATGGCTCTTCAGAGTAGGTCTTGGGATGTGTAAAACCACAGGCAAATAATTAAATCTACTGGACTGCCCGTATCTTTGCACACCAACTCACTCTCTTCCTTTAAGAGCTTGGCCCTGGGATCTGGGATTCTTGCTAACTCTGCTAATTTATTCCAGATTGATGATTTCTCTCTGCATGGGACTGGACACTAATTCCCGCTTGCCAATTTGCTTCCTTGCTCAGATCAAGTTCCCTGTCTCGATAAATCTGTGTAAATAAATTGATCATGTCCTGTAGGCTTTTCAATATTGGAGCTCTAACAACAGCATTATCAGACCACTCTGTAGGTATTCGTGTCCCCTGGAGAACACAAACTTATCAAGAGCCCCATCTGTGTGTGCACAGGGTGTGGTGGCCACATTAGCTTTGCAAACAATGGGTTTCCTGTGAAGGTAAACTTCAACTCAGAACAGCCTGCTCTGGTTTACAGCCTGAAATAAAGCTGTGGAACACTTCAACTGTGGCCTATAGGGCAAATACTGTCCCCTCTTCAAACACTGACCCCAGCTGTCCTCTTTGGCAGCACTGTGTTTGGTTTACATACATGCTATCAAAAGAGGATGGGCTAATAAAAGATCTGCCAGAGTAAGACAGGCTGGAGCACTGGCCCAGCACGACACATGAAACTCTGCTGAGGTCTGAACATAAATACTTCTGTAAACCAAAACCAGACAAGAAAAACACATTTTATTCAATTAAGCTTTCATTAAATTTAATTATTAAATGTTGCTTTGACTAATTTCTGTGACTTTATTATTACACCAGTAGCTGCAGCTAAAACAGCTCTCAAATGTCCCAAGGGCATTTCATTGGTATCGCCTCTACCAGTATTTGGCACAAATGGAAAACTTGCTAATAAGCAAGCAAAATCAATTTATCTGTCCCATTTACTTATCAGCCCATTCTCAAATCACATGTCCCACATGTAACTTGAATGACCAGTTTCTCCTTCCACCAGCAAGTACATTAATAAAAGGCTCTACCTCCTAGCAAGTGACAGACAAACCAGACACTGTATCCTGCCTGGGAATTTAAATTTACATGCAGGGCCTTCATTTGAATTACATTCCTGTTTCTGTCCTCCCTGCAGTCATAAAGTATCTACCAGAAAAGAAATAGAGCGTTCACCTCCACCAGCAGGAACCAGAACAAGCCCTTCAATTGAGGTACAACATCTACTTGCAGCTCTGGGAATGGGTCTTGCTACAGTGACAGATGTACTCAAGACTTCCTTTCATATTTATTAAACTCCATTATCCCTGTAAAATCCTCCATCTGGTTCAAAACATCCCAGGCTGTTTGCTGGGCACCAAGGGCTGTGAGGAACTCGTGAGCTCTTTTGAGCATCCTACTCTGGTGTGGCCTCCAGGGCTTGTTCTCCTCCAAACTCCAAGGGTGCTCAAGGTTTGGCTCCTCACCTCCTGCATTCCCACTCGGTGACAGCTCCTTTGGTGTCCCCCTGTATCCAGGAAATGGTCAGCTAGTGGAATGGTCAGCTAGTGGAATGGTGAGCTACTGGAATGGTCAGCTAGTGTGGAGAAACAAAGCTTAGGGTCACAGCACTGCTGCCAGGAATTGGCTATTTCACTCCCTCATTTTCTCTGGATTCTTGTGATGATCAATTACTTCTAACCTCAAAGAAAGAAAACAAAATTGGATACAGTTAGAAAAGCAAAATTATTCAAACAGCTCTAGCAATTTTGAGAAACGTTAGATTGTGTAATACAAAGGATTGAAACTGATTTTCATCACCAACCTTTCACCTCTTCTGAATTAATATTCAAGTGGTGACTTCACAGCACCTCTGACAGCCAGCCAGATTTCTCTCTGACACTGGTAATGTACAGTTACTGTTTTTGAAAAGCCTGACAGTTCTTAGATGATTTCAGCTCTAGCAGCTTTCCTGGGGAAGCTATCCTGAGACGTTCGTGCTTTTTAGGGGTGATATTTTCCAAGGGCAAAAAATGGCATTTTTTCCAAACAACCTCTCCTGTAGCCTAAAATAAAGGGCTCAGGTGCCAAGTTCTTTGTGCTGTCAATAAAGTGCAAGCAGTTGGTGATGTATTTAACCATTGTTTAAAGCATCTTTCTCTGGTGCCAGTTATGCCAGATGAGCCCCAGGAAAAGCAGCAGGGTGCTGCCAGGTCTAGGAGTCAGTGACTCCCAAGAGCAGTTACTGACCTGGCCATTGCTGAAAGAGGGTGAAAAGACTCTGCTTTCTAAGCACTCCTGCTTTCTAAGCAAATCTGTGTTTACTACTGGAACAGAGTTTTATTTGCATTAGTAATAAGTTATCTACTTATTAGTTATCTACTTATGCAGGCTTTTTTCAGCTCTTGAAGTAAAAGCTGGATATGAAGCCAATGGATGTGTGAGATCAAACTTCATCTTCTTTAAAATGGTAGCACGTTTTCATTTGCACAGGGAGTCCAGGAGGAGGTGTTTTATTAATTTGAGAGTTATGCCCAGAATCATTCAGTGTGTAAGTGAGGATTCCTGTCCTGTTTGGATTCAGAATGAACAAGCCTCTTTTTGTGCTCTTCAAGTGTATGCTGCAAGTGGTAGATGGGCTGAGCTAGAAACACCTCATTTTACATTAGCAAAGGCAAACCAAACTACTTTAGTAATTCATACAGTTCCAGTAGATGAACTAGAATGAAGAGATTTTCTCCTATCAGCCCTGTTGCTGATTTGTTGCATGAACCTTTCTCACATTTATTAGTCTGTTCATCATTATCCTCCCCACTCTCACCTGCAGAGAGGTGCAATAACCATCTCCTCGGCAGCCAGCCAGTGCTTGGCAATGAGCACCAAGGTCCTCAGATAGGTGGTGGCTTCAGGGCACAGTAATGGAAAACTTTGATGTTATAGTTCCTTATTAAAAAAAAAAGGAATAAAATAAATAAATAAAATTGTCACTGGATTTTTGTCAGAAGTTATTGCAGAGTTTTCTTTCTCTGTTGGCATGGCACACTTGTTCTGTGATTGGTATCCTGGGGCAGGGTGGAGCTGAGGGTAATTGCATTAAAGTTTTTTATTTTAAAGTTCAAACATTCAGTGAATGCAGGTGAGCTGTTTTTTTTTCTCCTAAGATTTCTTCATACACCCTGTTCCTGGGGGCTCTTTTCCAGCTCAAATTTCATTTCAGTAGCTTTTATATTCTCTGCTAATGCCAACTCTCTTCAATCTTACTGAGACCCACCTTATGTAAGCTGTGACTTTAGCTTTTATTGAACAGGTGGAATATTTGCTGTGTTTGTTCTGCTGCTGCCACACAGCAATGTATTTCATATTTCTAAGGAGCACAGGAATTGCATTCTATATAGAAAAGCCTAACAAGGTTCTGCATTCAGCAGTTACCAAATAACCTGCCTCCCACAGCAAGTGTCTCCAGCCCTGATCAGTCTTTCATTTCACTGCTTTAACAAAATCAGCTGGTTGAAACTGGACCTCTGGATCTCTGAAGGAGGGGAAACTACAGTGTGCCAGAAAATTCTTCGGGCTGCCACTTTCTGCCCAAAGTTTACTAGGCCAAAAAGAATTAGAGAATCACAGAGTGTCAGGGGTTGGAAGGGACCTAGAAGATCATCTAGTCCAACCCCCCTTCCAGAGCAGGGACACCTAGACCAAGTCACCCAGGAACAGGTCCAGGTGGGTCTCCAGAGAAGGAGAAGCTAAAACCCATTCTCACAAAGGCACAAATTGGATTCAGGACGCAACCAGGAGTGACAGAGTTGTCTTAAATGTGAAGCAGTTTGTCACATGAGAGGCCTGAAGGTGAAAAGAAGCTCTGTGGCTTGATTCCTGCTCAGCTTGTAACCAAAGCATTGCATGATTGCCTCAGATGAGTCATCAAACTGCTGAGAAAGTGTACACGTGTGGATCAGAGTTAATGTTTATATGGAGAACACGGGCAGTAAGAGTGTGACCAGCTCTGTAAAGCAGAGCCCAGCTCCATCCATGCTCCATGTGTTGGCAGGTTAGCTGGTGCTTGGATTATTCCAACACTGCGGTGCTAACGCTCCCTGCAGCTCTGGCTGGCAGCAATAAGGAGTGATGTAACAAGCCTTGTGTGGGTGGAATGCTGCCCAGCTCTGAGGTAGTTTGCTTGGTTTGGGTTTGACTTCTGCAGAAACAAGTTGTATGTTAATTTTTAAGGCAGCAGTGCAGTGGCAGTCCGTGCCTACACCTTTCCTGCTTCTTCCACAGACTCCTCGTCTACAGCATTTAGTTAACTTCACTGTGCTATTTTACAAGCCTCCTTTGTTTCAGTTCAGAGAAGTTCACAATTATTTTGAAAGCTACTGAACCTTCCTGCTTAATGTGCCCAATTAAAAAGACTCCTAATTTCTAGGGGCTGCTTGTCCAGCCTAGCCACTGCTGTCACACTGCTGATAAACTATCTGCTCTTTTAGTACTGATATTTTTCTCACACTACCCATGGAATAAGCTACAGAAGGCACTTCTACAGTTTCCATAATCCCAGTTCTCACCAACACAGTAATATTGGACCAGATCCAATTGGGAACAAGGCTTGAATTCAAAAAGGAAAAAACACATCTCTGCTTTGTTTTACAAACTTCTCTAAATTCTGTAGACAGATTGTTTTGGATATATAAAACATTGAGTGTTTTTAAGATAGGCTACAAAGGTTGTTAAACTCTTCAAACACCGATGAAATTGACATAACTTGTAAATAGCAACTTGCAATAGCTACTGCTGTCTATTTCCACACGCAGGAAAAATTAATACCCCTGTATCTTACACTTGACAACAGACATGGCAAAAAAACCCAACATTATTATCTCTCCTTTCCAACTTACCTCTATTGCTAGTGCCCAGCCATCACAAGAGCATCTATCAGCAGCCCTGTGCTGAACTGGCAGCACTGCAAATAGGTAGAAGACCAGACAATTAAACCATTACACTCACTTTACTTTCCAGTCAGAGTCCGTTTGCAGGTTTTCTGTCAAAGAAAGGCTGCTTTACAGAGCAGATCTTGCTAAAAGGCTGTGTGCAAACCAGTACTCTGTCTTTGCTGTTTAAATGGGCTTGGTAACCCTTGCTCTTGCTCAAAATGTCTGACACAACAGGAGCCAACAAGGATGCAGTGATAGAAAACTCTTTTCTTTATCCTTTCAGCAATTTGTAGTCCTAAATCATGTACAGACACTTCATCTTATTAAGGCCCTTTGCAGAACTATGGCCCAGAGAAACCCTGGTGTGAAGGAAGTATGTGGCATGCAAAGGATGAGGGCAAAACATGGGGGCTTAAATCCCAAGGGCCAATGAATTCACCACATTTGACAGCATCTTTCAGCAGCCTGGGTTACACTGTAGTTTGTAGTAATGGTTGCTAGACAGAGATAATGTTTCCTTCATTATGATACATATTATATATATTTCCATCATTTTTAAATGCTATCAATGCTATTTCTTTATTCTATTAATTTTTTTTTTTCTACTAATGTATTCTATTAATACATTCATATGCATGAAGAAGACCAAGAAGGACTCCTTGCCACAAAGAGGCAGAAGTAGTAAGTGAGAGGAGAACATGGTCACAAACTCCTGGGTCAGAAGGAGGAGCAATGAAATGCACACAAGGCATAACTTGACATGAAAAAGTTTCCTGTAAGAGAAAAAACCACAGCAGGGAGTAATTTAAAATCAGGCACCCATACAGTGCTAGTTCATGGAGTCAGAAGGTTTGTGAGTTCACATGTTTCTTGCATGTATACTAAAATAAACCAAAAGCAATGTTGCATAAATCATTTTAATATGCATATTAATTAATGCAAGTGTTTATAATTAATCAATTATTCTGAATTTTAAATCTGGAAAGCATGCTTCATGCAATAATAACAGATTTCTACAGAATTTCAACTACTCTGAGTTTACCATTGGAAGGTTGTGTTCCATTTTAATTTACTGTTCAGGGCTTTGCTATAATTTTTTGCAAACAGGCAATGAGGGACCACTAAAATGCAACTAGTCCTGCTGGCACAACTCTGCAATGAATTGAACATAAAGGTCTATTCTTCTAATGCTAATTTAGTGAGGTTATAAACTGAAAGCAGAAACAGCTTTTAATGAGATAATAGCAGAGTTTTACACTGCTTTTATTTTCTGCTGCTGAAGATCTGGGGGAAAATGTGGTCACATTTCCCTTGATTTCCTGGAGATCTTGTACTGAATAAAATCCCACATATTTAAAAATAAATGTTAGCAAATTAGAATCAACAGCAAAGAGACAACTGAATAAAAACAAAATAAACCATGTAAGGGAAAGCTTGGTATTTAATCCAGGGGCAAGAGGGAGTTTGGTGAGACCTAAGAATTTAAATAGGGCAAGTGTGCTTCTAAAGTGTTCTCACAGAAATGATCTGGAGGAAAGAATGAACATTGTGATAGCTGCCATACAAAATCAATGCTCTTGAGATGATCTGAAGCAATTTATACTCTTCTTCCAGTAGCTGCTTCAGGTTGGCTGGAGTATCTGGTGCACGTCACCTGAAATCTTTCTATTTGGAAGATTTTCACTGGCAAGTAGAACTTATTTTTATTTTATTTTTGTTTAATTGTACCTATAATTGCTTTCCCTTTCTCCTGCATGTTTCATATAGTTCATATTGTAACTGACACAGGCACTTTTTAACTGCTTGTCTGTATAGTTTGCAGAAAAAGTGACCTGACAAAGCTCTCTAGACTTGACTGCAATTATATGACATTACTACTACACGACCTCAACTGCAACCCACTTCCATAAGCTATTCTACCACACGGATGGCATCTCACAGCTCCTTACAAACAGTGCAGAAGCAGTAGATTGCAACTTAACAGAAAACATTTAACTCACCTTAATCCACCAAAACAGTGAAGTCTGATGGCAATGCCATGAGCAGTAGCACACCACAAGGCAGTAAGCTATTATAAATTTAAAGCATAACTGCCACACACAGAATATATTTTAACACATATATGTCAAATGTGTAACATTTTGGAGCAGTTTTCTTACTCTGGACTATAAGTGACTTAAAGACCCAAATCCAGGTAACAACAGTTCCAAACTCTGCGCCTGTTGGTCAGAGCTGAGGCTACTGCCTGTCTTGGAGGATGCACCCATTTAACTAATGGCACAAAAGTCACAATCTTATCTGACCTGATCCAGTAGTGCATGAGAAGCTGCTCTTCCCTTGCTTCTGTCTGCTTGACTTCTTTTTGCTGCCTGTGGGGTTGGGACCTGCAGCTGCTGCCACTCGGGCATGGTGGAAATGCAGCGAGGCACCTCCTGAGCTCCACAGGCTGAGAATCACACACATTTCTTCCCACAGAAACTGCTTGGGGCAAAACCAAACTCACACTTAGGACACAATCCTCCCGTGCAGGCAGCTGTGTGTGGTCTCTGGGATTTGTGATTGAAAGCACTGTTGGAGAGAGAGATGGCTCTGTGTGCTCCTGGACTGAAGATGAGGAACATCCCTCATCGTCAAGCTCAATAGAGAGCACTTCTATTCTCTGCTGCCTCTCCTCATCTGTCACTCAATCATAAAATACTTCCATCCTTGATTTCTAACATCAGTTGTCTTTTTGTTTGGGGATGTAGAAATTTGCTTTGCAAGTATGTGATCTTACTTCTGAGCTGGTTACTTTAATTTGTTGTTGATATTTCTGACACAGTTTGGCTGAAAGTCTATGGCAAAAACCAATTTATCTTGCCCTCTTTTCACATTCTTCTTGTTACTTTTTACAAGAAATATTTCCATGCCAAATGTTGATTTTGCTCTATTCCCAACATCATTGTCCACTATATTTTTAAAATATTAGCAAAAAGGTCCCTGGGAATAAAATAAACAAAGTAAGATTTGTATGACTTGTAAGCCATAAAGCTTTTTCATTGCATGAGCTCTAGTGCAGAATAACTTTACATGGCTCAGAAATCAATTTGCATCTCAACCTGTAACAAGATAAAGATTTATTGTGCATGTGACAAAAATGTGAACATTTATATGAAAATTTATCAAGGCTGATAAAAGGGCAAAAAAAGATGAACTTTCACCGTGGCTATGCATTAATTTTATGAAGTTTCAAGAAGTTACTGTATTTTTCTCTTTCTTTCAAGAAAAATCAAGTCTTTTTTCTTTTCTTTTTATTTTTTCCTTTTGTTTGGCATTTAAAAGGCAATTTTCTCAATTACAGAGGGCCAGATCATAAGACTGCTCAGAGATGACAGCACTCAGCAGCAGTTAAAGAAAACTAAAGAACTGCCATCCATGAGAATAGTGCTCGGACAGAAAACCAGAAAAGAGGCAGATACACTAAGGAAGAAGACACTATGCAAAGTAGAACTTGGAGACATGAAGAGTTGTACCTTTTGAAGAAGATGAAGTCAGGATGCAGAAGGAAAGGGCTCATGAATGAAGGTCAAACCAGAAACCTGATCACTAAAAATTTCTATGAGACATTTTGATTAAGGTAGTCAACTAAGATAAAAGTGAATTTGAAGTAAAACATATCTCAAATCATGAAAACACTAAGTATTAGGTGCCATGAAAGAGTGAAAAATGAGAAGCTCTGTGAGCAACAGAATTCCTGATGTCTACTTCCTCACAAATTTGTGTTTTTGTTATGTGTTGCCCAGGAGAATATGATGTCTGACTGAAGTTTCTCCTGGTGTTGAGCATTGTCAGTAATTAATACCTGTGCTTGCACAGAGGTGCATGTTGCAGCCTTTCCAGCAGTAATGGTAAGTGCAGATCCTTCTTCTTCACCCAGTCATGAATCCTCCTGAAAACTGCAAGAAGTTGGTATTTTTAAGACCTTCCCTCTGTCATCAGTGAGGTTTCAGCTTACCAGTGGGTTCAAAAATGGGTCATTAGATTCAGATGTTCACGTAAACATACCCAGAGCTGATTCAAAGAGGCGTTAAGAAATAAGATGAATTGAGTGGAACAAATATCAGAGGAAGAAGAACTGTGGTTATTGAGTGGAAAGGAGATGAATGAAGCAAGAGAAAGAGAAAGCTGACTTTGTCAAGGCTTCAGAACAAATGGTGATGAGGAGGCAAGATATACTGAGACAACATTTAATACACAGAGAACTGTGAGGAAGGCCAAAGAGACCAATGTATTGGAAAGCAAGAGAGGAAGGAGCTAGGATGGGAAAAGGCTGTGGTTGGCAGGTCTGAAGGAAGGAGAAGAAGAAGCTGTGGCTCCCCCAGTGACAGGCCCTATAGAAAAGGAGGTTTGAAGGCAAGAGACACATCAGTGAACTGAAGAAAAAGGTGTGAGATTAAAAGAAAGGTGAGCATATGCAGCTGAGGGAAATAATAGCAGAGCCATCTGACTGAGGGGACAGAAGTCAGCATGGACAGGCAGACAGGGACAGAGATGTGGATGTGGGGAAAGGACAAGCTGATACAAGGATGAACTGTGTAGAGAATATTGAGTAATGGGCATTAGATCACTTCTGCCTTGCAACTGTGTGCCAGAGCTTGAGGAGAAAGCCTGGAAGGGCTGGCAGCCTGCTCAGCTCTGCTGCATTGCTGATGCTGCCAAAGGGGCAGGTGGAGCAGAACTGGTAAACGCTTCGTTCATGAGAGAAATATTGAATTCTGTCTGTTAATTATACAGCAAGGGAACCAAGGCTAATGATATGTCTGTGCATCAGTGTCTCTGGGAGTATTGATTAATCATCACACTAGTCAAAGCTGGTTGTGAACTCTCCAAGACATGGCTTCATTTCAGCAGGCTGGTATCAGCACCGGGAGAAGCATCTCTGATGAACTGTGTGGTGGGATTCCAGGGGACTGCCAAGGTATCCAACCCCTGCAAGCAGGGGAGCCAGCTGGCTCAGAAGCCTAGAAGCTCTGAAACCACAGGCAATCCGGAGGACAGAGCCATCCCAGCGATGCAGACCTGGGCAGGGAGCAGACACTGAGCAGAATGAACGTGATTGTGAAAGTCACAGCTGTTGGGCAGGAGGTGAGCAGCACAAAGCCTGCTGAGCACCATACCCATTGCAGGCAGCAGCTGCCAAGGATCATTCTTTATTTCAGCAACCCCATGTGTTGGTGTTTGCAGACTGTCTTTTCAACAGAAATTCCAGCTTACAGGAAGCATCAGAAACAGTGTATTTTCCAGGCTGAAATATAACTATAGTTCTAAGATTTGGCCAACTTTGCTGGACACATATATTTGCCACTTGCGGAACCATAGGTTTCCTAGTCATGCTGAATCATTAAAAGGCTTTTGCACTTGGCAATTTGTGCATCACCCTCCCACACATATCACTGATTTGATAATGCACATAAAATCTTCCTGCCATGGCCTGAATCTTCTGAAATGAAGTTCACTTGAAGGGGAAAAGATCTGGCCAGATGGCAAGGGGTAGCGAGTCCCCTTTAAAAAAACTTTTTCTTTTTTCCCTGCCTGTGGGCGCAGGGCAGGGCCAGTTGGGGCTGGTCCCTGCTGGTTGTGGGAGGGAAGGGCAGCCATCCGTGTCTGTTACATACACTACTGTTTTCAAACTTTACTGATTTCACATTTGTTTATTGGTTTTGTATTCTACACAAATACCTATCTCTCTCCCTCTCTCTCTCTATATATATATATTAATAAATTCTTGTATCCTTATAAGCCCCTGGTCTCACATTTTATAAAATTTAAGATAATACCTGTCCAAACTAAGATACCAGATCAAAATATCTGGAGAGATCATCAAATATGGCCAGACTCTGGGCCACAGCAGCAGAAGTGCAGAAGAGACACAACTACAAACGGAGTCAATAAGCTGCAAACATTCATCACTGATGTTTAGTGAATTTTTATTCCTCAATTTAAGAGTTTTGAAAATTTCAATCTACAACTTACTGCACTTCCATTTCACCAGCTGTAAATGGGGAACAGGCTTCTATACTCTGAGAGACAATGCCAATATTTTAATGTATGCATAGGCCAGAAAATGCCTATGGGTCTTATCTTGGATACAGCGTGAAGGAGAAAAATATTCCTTCGTTGTTTGGACACAGCTTCACTAAAACCTAATCTTTCTGAACTTGCAAAAGACATGACAAAATGAAAATACAGACAAAATAATCAACCCTTAACTGTGAGTACTGTTTAATTGCAAGCTTTACTTCACTAGTACCACCTAAAGCCTACCATTATCATCTGACATTTCAGGTATCTATAAGAGATAATCACTCTTCTAGATCTAAACATTTTCCCTATTATAATTTATGTGCATAGTATTGCATATAGATGAGCTTTAAGACAAGGTTTTTATAAAGAAAATACAAATTCTGTCATATCTTTATTGAAAGTATAGTAACTAGATTCTTTCTTGCCAGGAGAAAGGGGAAAGGCCAGGGAAGGAGAAAGGGAGATGTTCAATGTCAGTATGTACTGCTACTGTTTGCTTACTTTATTTAGAGTATTTTCAGACAAGAAACAACCCAGGCTAGCTTCATTAGAAAGTACAATGCAAAGGCTGAAGTTTCCATGATCAAGAATATGTCCAGAATATATGATTCATAGCTGTTTTTATAAAGACTGCATAAAAACTATTAAGTTATTTGGTCTAGACTGTAAGTATGAAATAACAGCAGAAGACAGAGATGAGATCATGCCGATGATAAATGCTTCTTCCCAAACTAACCATCACACAGGATTCAGTGCTACCTGCTTTACAGAATGTGTATTTCTCCACATCATCTCATAAAATACATAACATTGCCCCAGATGTCTACACAAAATGAAGAACAGTGCTCTTTCCCTTTGTACATACAATATGGGAATAGTAGATGGTAAAATATTTAGAAACTCCATCTTGAAAGTGATGAAAAATTGCTAGAGAGAGAACTTGATCAGGGCTTTGTATCAGGATCTGATCCATTTGGAAGATTTAAGGTAGTTATGAGGAAGCTACTCTTGTTTTTGCTCTTTGTAAGATATAA
>JAOEGS010001623.1:0-15182 GCA_025447755.1 Corythornis vintsioides
TTTTTTTTTTTTTTTTTTTGGTTGGGGTTTTTTTTGGGTTTTTTTTTGGGTTTTTTTTTTGTTGGGTTTTTTTTTTTTTTTTTTTTTTTAACTAGACCAATTCTGCTTCATTATTTGGTGCTGGAAAACACAGGTGGTATTTTTCCTGGGAGCTTATCATTTACTGTAGCATGGCAGGATATTTTTGCTTTAAAAAACAAGAAGTTATCAAATCTTGTTGCTTTATTTCTGAGTTTGTTTTTTGGTGAACGTGCTAGACTTGTGATGTTGAACAGTGGTGGTTTTTTTTATCAGGTTTTTAGGCTTGATGCTGTTGAGGACGAGCCTTGTGCTTGGTGAGTAGCTGTGTTCCACTTGGTTGGCTGCTTGCAATCCTGTAACTTAAATCGAAACTATCAGAAAATACACCAAGGCCATGATAAGGTAGTGACGGCTGCTCATGTGGCCAGTCAGCAGCTCTCCTTCCAGGGTGCAACTTGTTTAAATCTGAAGAGGGAGTATAGAAACCTGAGTTGAGTCATTCAGGAGACTGTGCAGGTGACTTCAGTGCTTTTCTTTGAGGAGAAATGCACACACCAGCCAAAAGAAAAGTGCGCAGGTTGTTTTATCTGTAATTCCTGTTTTTTTCTTGTTTCTTTGATACCAGAGCATTTGTGTCTTCTAGCAGCTGTTCCCTTGCTGTGACCATGCTGTGTGATTTGACATAACACTGGAAAAATTCTAGTACTTTAAATGGCCTTTACCTGTATGTACAATGTCTGAGCACAGCTGCATATACTTTGTGTCTTGGAAGAAATTTTTCTCTAAAGAGGTGTATATTATTATTTTGAAGTTAATAAAAACCCAAACAAATAATTTTGTCCACTCATCTGGCTTCTGAATTAGTTCTAAGTTATTTGGGTTTTGTGTGGTTATTTTCACTCTTTGGCACTTCACTTTTAACTGAAGCTTTTTTTATAAACTAGTTGAACAACTGGTTTTTCAGCAAAGTCAGTTTTCCAATTCAGAATGGCTCCTAGCAGACTAATACGTTATCAGTCTATCTCTTTTCCTGCCTTCTGGTGCAAGGATGTGGCTTTCATTATGCTTATTTCCTTAGTCTTTGACAGCTGGGGCCATGTATGAGTTGAAGTCTGTTTTATGTAAAATTAAGTAGTGTGGGTTTTGTTCCATTATTCAATTAAGTTATTTCCACTAACATAAAATAATGTATTTCTGAAGCTTACAGAACGTGAAAGGAGGCTGATTTATGCCACTTAAAATTGGAAGCTCCCTTTATTTTCTGCCCAGTTGTGTGCCTTCTCTATCTACAAATTCTGAAAGATTTGACGCACTGCTTTTTTTCTTGTTGTTTTTTTCTCCTAAGCATGCATGGATTCAGGACTAGGTTGTGACGCTGTCCCTTCTGATCATAAAACACATAGAAGTTCAGGATAAATCTATAACCTGCAGGGAACTCCTTGAAGCACAGTGGCTGAAGTACAATCTTCACAGTATACATCTCTCAGAGAGTCACAAGCACAGTAAACTGCTCCGTTACATTGCACCCGAGTTGCTTTTTTTACTAATAGAATAGAGGCTGAAACAGTGTATTGGAGAGGGGAGACAGCTTGGATTACTGTTCAGCTCACCTCTTGGTTAGGGAACCAGGTCGCCTGACAGAGTTGCCTGTGTTGCCAGTGTCAGGAGGATTAACCTCTCATAATCTCTGCGATTTGAATAAGAGATTTTGTTCCTGTCCTCACTGCTCAGTTCAGAGCAGCTGCTGAGCAGAAACTTCTGTAAATCTTCATTAACATGTCCGTGTTGGTCAGACAGAAAAGGAAGAAACAGATGCTAGAGGATTTCTCCCAGCTGTGCTTTTTAGCAACTGTGTTTATTGTCTGGTGGTCACGTACAGGTGGAGCCTCTCTATGGAACAGGGAAGTTGGCTGCATCCAGTTTCCGTTCTGTTTGAAAGGTGTTATGTTACACAAACTATCCAGCCCATTTCTCCATTGCCACGCTTTCCTTCTCCACCCTCTCGGAAAGCAAACTTCGGTCAAAGGTATCATCTCTTGGTTTCTAAGCACAACAGAACAAAACTTAAAAGCTTCCCACCTTTCAAGAAAAAAGTAACCAATCCAGCCCGCTGGGTGCAGGTGCTGCTCTCCTGCCTGTGCCAAATCAGACCAGAGCCAGGGGGATTACCCAGTCGACTAATGTCTGTGTTATCTATCCTTGAGAAATGGTGGTGGTAGGAATGAGGGATTTAGCTCTGCTGATAGTTCCAAATTTGAAGAAGGGTTTTTCCTTTGCATATTGTAGTTGTGGGGAGTCTATTATGGTCTGTTTTTTGTAAAAATAAAAAATAAAATTGCTGTGCCAAACAGGTGGCAAAGCATGTGGTTGCTCTTCATGAGTGATAGTCCCTTTATTCTCTGTGGAGAGTTATGTGGGTTTGTTTGTGCTGTTTACCTACTTTAAAACATCTCTCACTATTATTAAGTGACAGCAGAGATGTGTGGCAAAGAGGCTGAATTGTAAAGTGAGGTCTCTGAAGCATGTGTTCCCCTTTGCCTTTGAAGAAGTACCAAAGTGGTATTCACCTGAAATTGTCTGTTGGAATCCTTAAGTCTTGGTCATTACTGGGGTGGAGGAGACCCGGTGGTAGAAAGGACAGAATGAAACTTGCTTCCCAAAATGTCACTTCTTGATCCTAAGCCTCCAAGCTGGGGACATGTTCATATATGGAGTAGGTACTGCTGTATAAACACATCATGCTCTTTGCTAGGAATTTTCTAGGTGTTTGTATGGAAAAGATGCCAAACTAAACAGGCATATTCTGCATCCCTTCCTAAAGTGATGACTTCTTTTGGTACAAACTCCTGCTGAAGATTTGTGAAGAGCCTCTCGGTTTTCAGAAGACCTGAGTGGGATGCAAGTGTGAGATGTCATTGATATCAAAGTGGCTTTTAGGGAATTTGAGTATCCAGCTTGTGACTTTTTGACTTAACTGATGTTTTGGGAACCATAGTTTATAAATTTGACTGACTTTGTCATGGTGCTGGTGGGGGAAGAGGCAGCAACCACAAGGTAAACATTCACAAGATGGCAAAAACATCTCTGTGGAGTATCCTTTGCGAATACTCTCATGTGACTTGGTTTTAGTTCTTAGTGGAGTAATAGAGGAGGAAAATGTATGCTTCAGAGCCTTTCCTTGGTGAAGAAAACAGTCTGAGGATGGCTTGAGTGCTGCACTGTGTCTCAGAGCCTGGGTCTTTGGTTTTGAGTAGCAAAAGGTTGTTGAGGTGACAGGTAGGAGTGAAGATAAATTTCAGGTAGACGTTAATGTCTGTGGGAAGGTTATGAAGAAGCAAAGCACAATTCTGTATAAGCATCTGATTACGCTGCCTCTCACCTTGTACTCACAAGTATTAACTTAAGTTGAAAAGGTGACTAATGAAGTAAAAGGCTCTCTGGAGAGGAGAACACTGACTTGGGTTATCTTTGAGCCACCTTGTATTACAGATGTGAGGCTCTTGAACTACTAGTATTTTCTGTGCAGCCTTTAAGGATGATAACAAAGTATGTTGCTAGAGGAAAGATTTTTGTCTGGGCACTGGGAGGCTGTCATTCCAGCCAGTCCCAAAGTGGGCTGAAGATGGCTTATGATTCTCACCTTGTTTGAATTACCTGGAAGGTGACTTGAGCTCAGTGGTTGATCAGCTTTGTGTGGGCAGTGCTGAGGCTGACAGGCCAACTGTGGGGCCATGCAGATGGCAGAAACGGGGATAGGTGACCCCATAGCCTGGAAGAGCATCTGCAGTGATGGGAATTCCAGCATGACCTATTCTACTCCTCAAACTGCCTGTGCAGTGTTCAGTCACACAATCTGCCTTGCAGCAGAAGCTTCTGTGCTTCTTCCTTTCCTAAGTATATTCCACGTAAAAACTCATGTATAAACTGTTGACAGTCTGGATTCACTGGCACAGTTTGTTTCAGGAGGCTGTAAAGTTCAAGGGTTGCATGTTCCTACTGCCTGTACTGCTTCCCAGCATATATTTCCAGGTTTTTTTTCTGTATGGTTCATGAAAATGCTTTTTTTTTTTTTCCATTCCAATTCCCCTCCCCGAACAATATTCTCAATCTTATTTCAGTTGCAGTTTATCTGAAATGAATGAAATGCTTCCTGCTGCCTGTCTGGGATCAGCTGTAAGTAACCTTGCAGCTTCCTTACTGTAAAGTAGAAGCTTCACTAAGTGCTAATGTTTAATGTAATAATTTGGACTGTGGTTTTCAAAATAACTTGTCAATGTTTTAAGCATTTTATTAATAAGATCTCCAGAGGCTTTTTGGATGAGATTATGTTTTAAAATGCTGGAAACCTTTTGCAATACCTAATGGGCCATGATGTATTGGTTGTATTTTGCCAGGGTATATAGCCAGTTCTCTGCTAGTTTTTCAGTAAAAACACAGTGCCCACTTACAAGTTCAGAGATGAGAGGAGTTCTGGGTTTGGGACCTACTGTTTTGTGAATCTCTTTCCCTTCCTCTCTCTGAACATATGCTGTCCTAGTTGCTCTACTTCAAAATTTGTGCTCAACAGATAGCAGCATTGATTCCTGGTGCCATTGTCCAGAGAAGTGCTGGTGTAGGGATCCTGGATAGCAATCTGATGTCTTAACTTCAAGGAAGGAACTAACTTCTAGGTACAGACTTACTCAGTTTTCCTCTTTGCATGTTCCCTGTCACGGATGCTCTCTGCAAGTTACATATATTATTTCATTTCCATTTTCCTTCCCCGTAGTTTCCTAGTAAGACACTGTTTTAATTTTGTTTCTTTGAGACACAGGTTTGTAACATTCTGTTTAGAACTGCAATCTTCTGCAGCACTGTATTCTTAAAAATTCATATAGCATTTTCTTCACATGTGAATTGCTGTTGCTGAAATAATTCAAGGACTATTTCAGGTAGGCAAGTTCTTGAGCTAAGCTATAAACAAGAATGCATTTGGAACTCTTAAGTTCAGGAGGTTGAAAACCTATGTGATGTTAAGTCAGTGTGTCAAATCAAATCTGGTAACAGATTAACCTGTAAATGAGACCCAGATGCCTCTCTGTCTGAATCTATTTTGTCATTGAAAGTGTTCAGAAACCTACTTAAATGAACTGCCTACTATGCTAAACCATCACAAAATAAATTGGAATTGTCACCCCTTCTGTCACATGAAATACTGTTTAGACAAGTAGGATCTTTTAAGAGAAGGCTTATTTTGCTGATGAGGACTGAGTTTTATTTAAAAAAAAAAACCTTACTAACCAGCCCTTGCCAAAGTTGGTCATCTGCTCCAGGTATTATGTGAGAATGTGGTTTTAATTGGAGTGTTTTGTAACTGCCAGAAAGGGTTTCCTACCAAATTAAAAAAGAATTAGTTACATTTAAGTTATCTGGTAGTTTGCTAAGGCAGAAAGAAGCTGAACAACTGTGGTTGTGGAAAGGAGTGATGCAACTGTGCAGTGTACACTTACCATTTTTTTTTCTTGATAGTTTTCAATCCTTTGCTCACCAGAGGTTGGTGGTGGGATGCTGATCTTGGGGCTGTGAAAATTTTATCAAGAAACCAGCAGAACCAGAAGCAGCCTGTGTCCCACTGGGGCTGGAAACATGTTATGGAGTGTCTGGGCTGTGGGGAGAAATCACTAAGTGCCACCTGCCTGCAAGTTGTGATACATGTGTACATGCAAGTCCTGGATCTTAACTGACCAGAGAGTTCATGGGTGAAGGGGGAAGCATCTAGTGAGGTTTGTCAGTGTAGAGGGTTATTGGGTTGTGTACTTTAATGCTTTTTTAAAATTTCCTATATAAAATGGAGCTGAAGTTAAATGGGGTTACTACTGAGTGTGTCTCCTCTTAGCACAGAAACCTAGAAAACCCTTCCAAGCAGTCACATGTGTTCCAGCTGCTATCAGTCACTGTCCAGGGGTAGAAAGAGTGGAGTGACTGTAGGAAACTGTTTATTGGAAATTGTATTGTAAATCAAATAAACTTAGTAACTTTGTGTGTCTCTGAACAGGGTAATGAATTTGTAGATCATTTGATCATGTAGATCACGTGAATTAGGAGGGTTTGTAATTCATTCTCAAGACATCTGGCAAAACAGAAATCCCTTGGGTAGATCAATTTGCTACTGCAGGCAGCAGAATAGAATCCCCTGCATGTTTCCTGAGAAGAATTGAAGAGTGGTGATAGTTGGCTTTTAGGTGTGGTTGGTTGCTGAAGGAAGCATGCATTCCCTTTGTTAGGTGTGATTCCAAGGCCTCAAAGAAGGTGAGTCAAGCTGTGCTGTGGGCATTTAGAGTGGTCAGATTGAAGAATGCTCTATGCTACATGAACAGGAACGTCAGTGTGAATGTGTTTTGCTAGGTTTTCTCTCTTTTTTTTTTTTTTTCATCTTGATGAACTATTAAAAATGAGTAAATTCTTATTACATCTATTCCGTTTTTTCTGGAGTACTTATTGAAGTGGATCAAACTCTCAGTTCAGTTCAGGTAAGTTTAGTGATACTGGTGACTTTCTGTTGAGACTCTCAGGACTCCTCTGTAGTTGTCTCAGTCAAACAGATGATGGATTATTTTGTGAACTATCATAAAAAAATCTGCCCTGAGATGTGCAGGTTTCCACAAGTACCCAAAGAACTATGTTCCTTCTCTGTGTGAGATGCTGAGCAAAGCAACATTTCACAAAATCTGCTCTTCCTTCTGGCCAAAGAACAGTTCTCTGGTCAGCCCAGCACTCCATGACAGGCAATAGCAAAATGTTACCCTCTGTGACAGTGAATGTGATCTCAGCTTTTATGTCTGTTGGTACATGAAGGTGCCCCCTGTGTTTCAGTCACATCATTCTCAAAGCGAATATGCTGGGGCATAAAGTACTCTCTTCCCTGCTTGAATGGAACAGTGCTTATATGTAAAGCACTGGCTTGTCTTCCTTGACAGAGAAAAAAAGTATCTTAAGTTTCATCTCAGTGGCTTCTGAGGCTGAAGGAGTCTCTCAGCTGCAATAACCACCCCAGTTTCACGGGGCTGTGCTGTGTGATTGAGCCCAAGGGGGCCCTGCTCTGGGCTCTCTGCAGTTACAGCACAGGCAGTGGAAGTGTTGCCAAGTGATGGAGTGGGGGGGTGTCTCTGGGGCCTCCTCTACTATTATTATTCCTCTGAGTTTGTTCAGAAAAACTTGTTCCTTCAGAATATAATTTAGCTCTGGTGGTTGTGACATGTTAAATCTGTGTAACAGGCTTGGAAAATCTTTGAACTGTTCTTTTATCCTTTTTTTTTTTTTTTTTTTTTTCTTGTTTAGCATTACAAAGGGATGAAAGAGTTTCATGGTGTAGTCCATACCGCTGTTCTGCAATGGCATGTACAATTGCTTTTAATAGCACTCCTCCGATACTGCTGAACTTGTATAGGGATCATGTGAAACAAAGCAGCAACCAAGTTAAAGTTGGGGATGAGGTCACTGCGTGGCCTCTACTTCCTCCAGGCTGGAGGAGCCTTTGGGTTCAGGTAGTGTGAGACACAAGGGTTCCTCACCCTCAGGTGGGAAGGTGAGGATGTGCAGGGGCTGTGCACGAAAAATGTTTTGATTTACAGGGGAGAGAAGGGTAACTGGGTTAGGGTGGTATCCCCAGGGATGGAACAGGGCTTGTAGAGGAGCAATTACTTGTGCCCCTTTCCAGCCATCTCATGGATTTTATAAAGAACTTTCAAGAAGGGAGAAAGGGGTGTTGAGGTTCTGGCTCTTGTTCTGAAGCTGGTGGTGCAGAGCTCAGCCAGCAAAATGCTGAATAAAGGTGCAGTTACAGAAAATGTATCAGACCTGAATATCTGGAGCACTGCTTGCCCAGTACCTCCCTCTCAGGAGGGACACCCTCCCTTCTGTGTGTGGTGCAGAGCGCACAGGCAGAGAGTTTGATGTGTTGACTTAGTTTTGGGCAGTATGAGTGGTTTGCTGTGATCTCTTCTGTTGCTTAAGCACCTGTTGGACCTTGTGCTGCATATCACTGTGCACTGAATTCTAAGCATCTGAGAGAGGTGAGAAAAGCACAGAGTGAAATAGAAATACATCTTGATTCTTCTGTTCAGCTGGAGGCAGTTATGTGTAAGTTAGATTCAAAGATGTAAACACTGCATTTGTATTTTACAGGCAAAAGGAAGCTGTTTGTCAAATTGCTGATCATGAAAATGCTTTTTTTTTTTTTTTTTTCATGCTCAGCTTTCCTGCGTTGCATTTCTTTTGAAGAGCAGTAATTAAACTGCATCCTTTCATTATTCTAATTTCTCCCGTTGCCCCTCCATGGCACTTTATTGGCCTCTATGTAAGGACGTAGATTTTTTATTATAATGTGGTGAGTGAACAGCTCATAAGTCATGTGCTGGATTTAGCCAGGATGTAATCTTTTGGCCATCTGCTCACACACTCCCTCTGTCTGCATCCCTCTTTGATTTGCAAGAAAATTTTAAAGGTGAACTTGAATCTGCTCATGTTTGGAACACCCAGGTTCCCTTTGATTGTTCCCACTTAGAAGGATTGAGCAAAGTGTTGTCTGAACCTCTCAGTAATTGACATGCTCTGTTTTGGTTCTCTAGCTTGTGCATGGGACACCTAGTCAGAAAAAAAGAAAAATCTGTAAAGACTGGTGGAAAATAAGTAAATAACAGGGATTTTCCTGTAGAACTGAGTTTGAAAATTCTCTGATATATATTCTGCTGTTGTTTTTCCACCCTCATACAATGATTCAGAAAATTTTTTGCAATTTCTAGCTAGTTTTTTCCTTTCCTAGTCTCTCTCTCCAGGCTTTTGTAACTGACTGATACAGAGAGGTTGTACCACCTTCTTTGTTTTTTTTTTTTTTCACCCGTAAGTTGTCCTCAAGACTTAAAACCAAAATGTCTGAATGAGTTGAGTGCTTCCATCCACTTACATTGCTTTTGCATCTGTCTAACTTTGCGTTCAGTTGTTTCAGTGCAACCCTTCTGAGAGCTCCTTGAGCTGGGGTGCAGTAGCTGTGTCTCTGATGCGCATGCACGAGTTGTTGGAGTGGTTAAATGAATCCTGATGTTCAGAATGTGAGCAGGTGCATCTCTGTGTGTCCATACCATGTGGTGGCACAGCACTAGGTCTCGCTGTCCCTGGCTCTCTGTGTGACAGAGCTCAGTCCCTCCCTGCCCTCCTTCCCACGCATCATCGCGGTTTCCGTCAGAGGATTACAGCTCAGCTTCCTCCAGTGTTTGCCTCTGAATGGCTGGGCTCGCTGTGAGAGAAGCTGTTAGAAACTGAATGGAATTTAACATTTCCAGATTAAAAATGCAGCTTCCCCAAAGCCCAGAAAGCCTGTGGGATAAACGGGAGTGAATCAGGAAATCTCTGTTTCAGACCTTTGACTTGCTTTGTTTCCAAGTTTCCCTTTGTGGCTGCACAGAAGCAACTCTATCTGTAAAACTTGGCATTGCTAGGTTCTTTAGAGAATTGTTTCCTTATGTATTTTATTTTATAAAATACTGTTTTGCATGCTTCAGCCCGCTGTCCTCCTGTCCCTGTGGTGGCAATGAGTTTTCAGCTTTATTGCAACACTGAGTAATTAACTGTTAATGCTTCAGGCTTCATGACATTGTTACTTCTTTCCTCCTTTGTGCACCGGGCTTGGAGGAACTCTAACCAGAGAGAAGGAGCAGGTGTGTGTACAAAAGTTGCCCTAGGAAAGCTAATGTCATTTTGCCTTTCCCACGCTGTAGTACTTCGGCAGTGGTGTGGTGAACGCGGTTTTGTGCAGTGCACCTGACCCATGAATTCCCTGGCCTGAGGGACAGGCTGGGTCTTGGCAGTGCCTGACAGCTCTTTCCAGCTCTGAACTCCTGGACATTCACCCTTTTGTGTGAGAGAACTCTGTGGTCTCACAGCTGATCCCGAGATGTTGTGGGAGTTGCACCTTTGCAATATTTTTTACATGCCCCTGAGAAGTGCTTTCCAGTGGGCTAAGAAAATACACATCTCTTTTCACAGAAACTTTTTGAACGTGCTGTGTAAACTTGCAGATAAAGCAAAAGAGTTGCGAGTGAGATGAGACTCCCAGGTCTGTAATCCAGCTCTTACTTTTATAAACCCTGCTTCTGCAGCTAAGTATAGTTTATTACACACAGGTGCCTACGTGGGCATTCACAGGAGTTCATTCCTGGTAGTTACTAAAGAACCAAATCTCCAGTCCCTGTTACAGGTCTGTAGCAGGCTTGTGATCTTCATTTCTCTTCACTGCTGCCTCAGGATATCCCTGTTGCTGCCATCTCTGAGACAGTTCTTGCTGAAGCCCCATGAAGACACCCTTTCCTGCATGCCAAGGCAGTGCAGGGTTTGCTGCCTTTCATCAAATTAACCACTTGGTGCTTAGAGGTTGAAATAACAAGGTAGAGACAGCATCTGGTTCTTTGCATACTGCTTGCTGCCGAGGCGGTCTCTTATCTCGTGGTTGGTTGCTGTTGTCCCACTCTGGCTGCTTTTTTTGACAAATAAAACCACATTTCCATGCTGAGATTGCCTCTGCTTCCCTGCTACAAGCAGAGCTTGTTATCAACAGGGATAGAGAGCTTATTGTGCATCCCCTGCCCTCTTTCTCCTTTTTTTTTTTCCTTCTCTCAAGCACTTTCACTTGTTTCTTTGTCTCATGCCTCTTGGAAGGGCAGTCAGAGAGAGGAGGATCAGACGGTGAGCTGGTGTTTGCCTGCACTAGGGCAGTGTTTCATGAAATGCCAGCTTTTGTGTGCTATCCAAAGGCACCTAGAAAGCAGGTATTTTAAGCTGCCTGTTTCTCAGTGGTTAAAGAGACTGGTTTGGTTGAAGATTAAAAAGGAGACTGCATCTTCAGTCAGCAGGAACACTGGCCCCCAGTATTATAGGCTTTTCTTGCACCATTAGGTTTAGCATCAGGAATTCTTCAGGCCCTGAATCTGGGAGAAAATGAACCTGTTTATTTTGGACCTAAAGGCTTGTGTGTCTTGGCAGTCTAGGTAAAAGCTGTAGTTGTTCTGTTTAAGACACCTCTGACTCTTACTACATCTGGTACAGCATTTCCTTCATGCAAACATCCACCTGGACTATAAATGGTTGCAAAGAAGAATTTCTCAACACCTTCAGCAAAAGGGTGTTCTCCAGCATCACGTGCTATTGAAGCTCTGTGCTTGTAACTGTTCAAGAGCTATTGTTTTATTTTTAATGTTCCTTTCTAGACGGTTTATCTTGTAAGTTAGACTATGAGCCTTTAGTAAGAGTTGGGTGCTCTTGTTTCCTGGGGGAAAGTTCACTATACTGGTTTTTAAATAATTTTGTTCTTTGGTGTATCTTATTTTCTACTTTAAGTGCATTTTCTTCTTAGTGCCAGTTTTCCACTGGGAAAACCAGCTGGAGCATAGAGGTGTCTTCTCATAGTGCCTACACTTGGCAATACCAGAGAGGATATGAGCTTGCAAAAGAGACATGTAAACAATCTCCCCTAAGTAGACATGGGCCTTCTCCATCTGGTGAGATAAGACCACTTCTGGTTTATGTTTTAACCATTGTTTTAGATAAATTCTGTCCTGGAATTAAATTAACAGAGGAAAGCTTGGAAAAGTAACATTTGAATTTAGATTGCTGCTTGATTGGCATAGAGGGCTTAATTTGATTTACAGATGTCATACCACAGAGCTGCTGCCCAGGTGTGATTATTTTTGGAGTTATGGTTCCAAGTCAGGTCTGCTCTGTTAGAGAGATTGTTGTAAATAAATGTTTGTTTAGAGAGTCTGTAACTTTGTAGGTGAAGTGATAACAAAATGATGTCTTGCTAAGCATCAGCAACTTCTGGTTGCAAAAGAGATGGTTTGAATTTGCTTTGACTTAGCCATGTTCACATTGCTTTCCAAGTGTTCATCCCACAGTTATTTTTAAAATGCATTGCTTTTGAGAGGTGACGTGGTTCTCAGATGAGGTTTTGTCTCCAGATCTGTTCAATGTCTGAAATGAGTGTGGGTTTCCAGCTGCTGGTCTCTACTGGGCATGTTGTCCAATTAATGAGATACTCTGCAATGCTCTGACTCAAATGAACTTGCAGTAGGACAAAGTCACTAACAGCCTCTTTTCATATTTTTTTCTCTTTACAGTTAAAAAAGCTAAACTCCAAGGGCCCCCAGGTAAGCCATGCACTCCTGCTTGTTCACAGAAATGATGACAACTGCTTTCTCCCTCCTGCTTGTGCTGCTCCCTTCACTTTTCATCTACCTCCTCTTGGCTATTCCATGGTCTAAAAGTGACAAAAGCAATCCTGTAACCTCAGGCAGGCTGAGATGGTAGGAAGCTGGTGACCTGGTGTCACAAGGCCAAGAAATCTCTACCTGCTCACCTGACATGAACAGTTGATGGATGAGGAAAAATGTACCTTTAGTATCACCAATTCCCACACCACCCTACCCTTTTGTCCTTCCTCTGACCCTGTTAAAAACAGGATCTGAAAATGTCTACCAAGCAGAACTGGTGTGTACCTGTCTGGATTTGGTGCCTCCTCAGTGCATTGCTGGTGGTACTGCAACTGTAGGAAATCAAGAATGTTGGGAGCTAGGAGACCTGCATGGCTAAACAGGGAACTGCTGGGCAAATTCCAGTGGAAGAAGAGAGTCTACAGATCATGGAAGGGGGGGATGGCCAGTTGGGAGGAACAGAAGACTGTTGTCAGAGGATGCAGGGAGGCAGGAACCAGGAAAGCTAAGGCCTCCTTGGTGGTAAACCTTGCAAGAAAGGTCAAGGACAAAAGAAGGGACTTCTTCTGCAGATAAAACTAACAGCAGAGGCAGTGCAGGCACACTGAAGAAGGAGGTGAGTGCCCTGGTGGCAAAGGATACAAAGAAGGTGGAGGTACTGAATGCCTTCTTTGCCTCTGTGCTGCTGGAGGCTGCCCAGAGGTCCCTCAGGGAGTCAGGATGAAGGAGGAGTTTGCCTGGATTGATGACAACTAGGTGAGGGACCAGTTAAACAACCTGGAGATCCATAATTCCATGCTGAGGGAGCTGGTGGAGGTAATTTCTAGGCCACTCTCCACCATTTTTAGTAAACTGTGGGGATCAGGAGAGCTGCTTGAGGATTGGAGGAAATAAAATGTTACTTCAGTCTTCAAAAGGGCAAGAAGAAGGACCTGGGTAACTACAGACCAGTCACCCTGACCTCCATCCCTGCAAAGGTGATGGAATAGGTCATCCTTGTCTCAAGAGTATCAAGGATAAGAGGGTCTTGAGAAGCAGTCAACATGGTTTTGCCAAGGAGAAATCATGTTTGATCAGTTTCATAGCCTTTGATGAGGACTTAAGAAGGTGATTAGATGATGGTAGAGCAGTGGATGTTGTCTGTCTTGATTTCAAGAAAGCATTTTACAAGGTCCCCACACAGCATCCTCACAGCTAAACTGAGGCAGTGTGGTCTGGATGATCAGGTAGTGAGGTGGATTGTGAACTGGCTGAAGGAAAGAAGGCAGACAGCTGTGGTCAATGGGACAGTCTAGTTGGAGGCCTCTACTGGCAGAATCCCTCAGAGTGGTGCTGGGACCAGTACTACTCAGTATATTTATCAGTGACCTGGGTGAGGGCACACAGTGCACTGTCGGCAAGTTCAGTGATGACACTGAACTGGGAGGAGTGGCTGCCACACTGGACGGCTGGGCTGCCATCCAGAGAGACCTGGACAGGCTGGAGAGTTGGGCAGATAGAAGTTTAATGCACCATAACAAGAGCAAGTGTAGAGTCTTGCACCTGGGCAAGAACAACACCAGGTACCAGCTTGGGGACTGACCTGTTGGAGAGCAGTGAGGGGAAAGGGCTCTGGGTGTTGTGATGGACAGCAAGATGGCCATGAGCCAGCAATGGGCCCTTGTGGCCAGGAAGGCAAATGGCATCCTGGGGTATACTCTGTGTATATGTATATGTAAGGGCTGTGGTCAGTAGGTGGAGAGAGGTTCTCCTGCCCCTCTAATCTGCCCTGCTGAGGATGCATCTGGAATGTTGTGTCCAGTTCTGGCCCCCTCAGTTCCAGAAGGACTGGGAGCTACGGGAGAGAGTCCAGCACAGAGACACGAAGATGATTAAGGGCGTGGAACATCTTCCTGCTGAGGAAAGGCTCAGGGAGCTGGGGTTCTCTAACTTGGAGGAGACTGTGGGGGGATCTCTTTGATGTCTATAAATATGTAAAGGATGTTACTTATATAAAAAGGATGTTGTGACAGGACAAGGAACAATGAGTATAAGCTGGAGCATAGAAGGTTTTGGGTAAACATAAAGAGAAACTTTTTCATGGTGAGGGTGACAGAGCCTGGAACGGGCTTCCCAGGGAGGTTGTGGAATCTTCTTCTCTGGAGACATTCAAAACCCACCTGGATGTGTTCCTGTGTGTCCTAGGTGATCCTGCTCTGGCAGGGGGGTAGGACTAGATCTTTTGAGGTCCTTTCCAACCCTCAGCATTCTGTGATTCTGATTCAGAAGTTGTTTGTTCTCTTAAGTGGCAGTCCACAATGGCTATGCTTGGGATATCACACTTGACCTATCCTCTAGGTTTTGGGTCTGAATAATAAAAACAAGCAGCTGGTTGTTGCTTATCTGCTAGTAGCCGGAGAAGGAGAAAGAGTGAGAAGAGACGACTTTCTTCACGTAGATGCCAAGAAGCCTCTATTTATTAATTTACAGCTCTTTTTATACCCTTTTACCTTCAGACAATTGGACAAGAAACCAGCCACCCCCTGGGGTGATTGGCTGAGGTGTCACAACACCCATAATCAAAACATCTCTCTATTGCTTAACAAACAGCCACCACCAAGGTCACACAGCTGGTGGGAATCTTTGCGATCCCATGAGAAGGAAAATTCCAGGCAGTTATTTTAGCATCCACAGCTGGTGACACTCAGGAGTTGCAGGCTAGGCAGCTATTACACTGTGGTTCAGTGTAACAGGAATTCCTTAGCAGGCAAATGTGTTTATTGACTGACGTAGACTGAGGACATAGAGAAGGCTGAGTTACTGAATGCTACCTTTGCCTCGGTCTTTACTTCTAAGGTCAGCTACGAGGAGTCCCAGGTCTCCAAGACCACAGATGAAGTCTGGAAGGAGGAAGTTCTTTCCTCAGTTGAAGAGGCTTGGGTT
>JAOEGS010001623.1:15282-39853 GCA_025447755.1 Corythornis vintsioides
TGGAGTCTCCTTCTCTGGAGACACTTAAGACCCGCCTGGATCTGTTCCTGTGTGACTTGGTCTAGGTGATCCTGCTCAGGCAGGGAGGTTGGACTAGATGATCTTCTAGGTTCCTTCCAACCCCTAACATTCTGTGATTCTGAGTGAAATTTGATACATAGTTTACAAAAGAATAAGTGGCTTAATAAGAGTAATACCTTCTCAGGTGTTTAGATCCAAAGCAATTGCACAACTGTGACTTCTTTGTTCAGCTTTACTTTCTTGCTACAGCTACCCTCAGATTATAGTGGAAAGCTTCCCAGGTCTCTTAATGCATACACTCCCTTTGTCAGGTCAGGATCTGTGTGTGCACCAGCCTTAAATTTTGAGGGAAGAAAAGTGAGTTGCCCAGACTGGAAGGGGTATAGTGTATACTTTATCCTGTAAGAAGTCTGTTCATGGCTGTGAAGTATTTATCCTGTTGTCTAGGTTTGACTCGGACAAAGTGTGTGGCTTTGCTTAGAAGCCCAGTGTCCCAGGAGGATGCCAGTGATGTAGTTATGTATGAGGGAGTCTGAACTTTTCATGACTTCCACTTCTTCTTCAGCTTCTGCATCACAGTTTCCCTTTCTTCTCCTTCTGTTAAAACACCTGAAGCTAGATACTGGGATGTGCTCTAGTTGCCCACAGTAATGATACATGTGTATTTTGATAGTATAGACCATGATCTAATTTATGCTGGGATTAGATGCAGCATTTGTGGGATTTGTGTCGTGGAGTATGTACACTGCTTTCTAGCTACTTAGCATATGTCTTGTTCCAGGACTGATGAACCTAATACATAGTTCTGAGGTGTCAACTCACTTTAGAAGGGAGTTAGTTCCTTCTCCAGTGCTGATATTCAAACTTTGTAAGTGCTTGTGCTTGACTGCTTTTGATTTTATTAGCAAAGTAATAGCAGCAACTAGAAAAGGTTGTTCCAGGCTTTTCCTTCTGGTTTAAAGTAAAGCAAAACATCTAAATGAAGACTGTCCTGTCAAACAGGAGTGTAATGTGTCTCATCTGTGTCAGCTGGTGTAAGCAATGTATTGCTTAATACACTGCAGTGTATCTGTAGATCCATTTTAGGACATTTAGTACAATAATAGTATTTTCTTTTTGCCTCTGACGGACCTGTAAAGTTTTTAGTGGGTTCAAAACCAGGTTGGAACTAGAGGAGTTTGATCAAAAAGGAAGGGAAGTATGATCAGTTCAACTGCTTCTTGCTTGTCTGTTTTATAAATTTGTTTTTTGCTCTGCACAACAGACCCTGTTCCTTCAGAATGTCTCTCCTTCCTCTCTGCATTTCAGTTACAGCATTGTACACAAAAAGTGTCTGTGTTCTTCAGGATTTTACCCTTTCATTGTCCCTGATTTACAGTGTATGCTTAGTTAACTGTTTTTGTTTGTGCATCAGTTTCTAAAAAACTGATTGAAAAGTTTGTTGGGTGAAAAATACTGAACATGTCTCCTTAGCCCAGTGATGTCTTCCCACATGGGCTTTTTGGCTTGAGTATTCTTGGGATGCAGTGTAAAAAAAAAACCTTGAAATGTTAAATTGGTTGATGACAGGGTATGCTGAAGGAGATAACTTCTTGCCCTCTTGTTCCCCAGATAAATTCAATACATATGTGACCCTGAAAGTGCAAAATGTGAAGAGCACGACGGTAGCTGTGCGAGGTGACCAACCCTGCTGGGAACAGGACTTCATGTTGTAAGTACGGTGCTGTGCAGCAGTGAAGCTCTAGTAGTTGAATCCTGACATTTATATATGAAGCAGCAGCTCTGTACATGTTGTATAGCATAAATCTGAGTACTTTAGTAGGGAAAATGCACAAGCCTGGTGACCATGTAAATAATTTGCTTCTCTGTTGTACTCACTGACCTATGCTGAAGGAGATCTGTGTTGGGAGATTGTTCCTGCTGGTGCCACAGCCTGTGTCTTTTAACAGTACCAGGTTGCCTGTGTTCCTCTCTTTAGACCTGTGTGTTGGGATGCAGCAAGGGCTGTCTGCCCCCACAGGTGCAGGAAGATGGAAGCAGTGTGATGGGACAACAGGTGGGTCAGGGTCCTTACAAGTCCAGTTCCACAATGCCCCACTTGTTCTGCTCAGCTAGGCCTAAGAGTCAGGCCAGTGTCTGATGAGAGGTCAGGTTGTCAGATATAGTTGTACTAATGATGTAGGACACAGGTGAAGCTGGGAGAGCAAGTGAGCAAGCCAGGCTTAGGGTTGTCTGGTAATAACACTCAGGGTCAGACATAGTTCAGCAATTGCCAGTCAGGTCTGTAGGGACAAGACAAGTCTGAAGTTGAACTGGGAAATCAGTCAGTGGGTTAAGTCTGGATTGATGAGGCCTAAGGCCAGGTGTGGGCACTGCTTCAGCTAAGCTGGAGGCAATCACACTTACAGCATAGCTTGGGCAAGGACTAAACTCCATAGCTGAGCTTAAATGGAGCTTCTGGGACATAGGAAGAGGGTGGGTGGAGGCCACTGGTAAGGCTTGTCAGTGTAATTAAGGGCTGTTTTAATTGCACTCAAGGCCTTGACACAGAGATCCTTGTTACCTCAGTGTGGGAGCTGCTCTCCTATCTTGATGTTTTCTGCCATCGGCCTTGCGCCCATGAATGTGTTTTCCAAATTCCCTGCTGTAGCTTGAGGGGCTGCCAGTCCCTGCCATGAGCAGCAGAACCAGTTCCAGCTCTCTCAGAGTTTGTGGTGTAGTTGGCACTTCCAATTTGTTCTGGTCCTCACAGTTCTGACGACATAGCCAGGGATTTCCCAGCATCTTTTAGAATGGTGATTTCCTTGCTAGTGTATGAATGAGTCTTTGATACATTGCATCTGCTTCTGTTTCTACAGCTTTGTAAGACAGAGTGAACTCAATTTACTAAATCCTGGACTCTCAAGTGCTTTTCTCTGAGCTTGTCATGGGCACTGCTGTTGTGAGTGGAACAACGTTGTATTCATTTTGTGGAGACAAAGCTAGTGCTGCTGGGGGTGGGTCTCTGAGTGGCTTGAGTACATACTATGTAAGGTGTTTACATAGTATCTACAGTAAGAGATGCACATGGGATTTTCTGAGTGTGTTTCCCAAGCCAGTATCAGCTGGTTCTCCTCTGACAAAAGAGATAAGCTTTTGCCTCTGGATGAGGCACCTGGGTCAGGACAGTGTTAGGTGGACTGTCACAGGTGGACTTTTGTCTCCCTTGCTTGCTGTCATTCTGCTTTTTGAACAACACATGAAGTGTGTGCTGGTGCTCGGAGAGTCTTTTGGCATCTGGTGAAACACATGTGCTTCAGAATGTTTCTAACTTCCCAGCTCTTCTGATCCTGGTCAGATAAAGGCTATTACTGATGTAAACCCTGCAGGATTGGGGTA
This sequence comes from Corythornis vintsioides, assembly GCA_025447755.1. Taxonomy (NCBI): domain Eukaryota; kingdom Metazoa; phylum Chordata; class Aves; order Coraciiformes; family Alcedinidae; genus Corythornis; species Corythornis vintsioides. The sequence continues at coordinate 18,682 of JAOEGS010001623.1, forward strand.
AGACTGGGGCAGGGAATTGTACCTGTTTCCAAATCACACGCCTATATTGAAACTCTGAACCCATTTTTTTCCTGTGATTTGTGCTCATCCTGTCATTGGGAGCTGCCTTTAAACATGGAGGCTGCTCACCATGGTTGAAGAATGACACTTGTTTGTCTGGAATGACGGTTGCGCCTCCTCCTCCTCCCCCTCAAACAGCTCATGGAACTGCTTTCCAATACCAGCTGGGAGCTTAGCTAGCACGCTGTAAGGTCACTGTGCTGCTCCATAATTAGTTGCTAGGGGATGCGAAAGCAGAATATTAGCTGAGCTACCTCGCCATCATCATCCCTGCTTTAGCCAGGCAACAGCACGGTTCTGGTGTTTCTTTATAATGAAAATATTACATGTGGCAGGCAACATATTTTCCACAATCCTGTGTACATTAAGTTGTCCCAGGAGAAATAACACTGATACTCCAATACTACTATTCACTGTATTGCTCTTTTTCCTTCTGGAGTCAGAAAAGGCTTTTAAACACAGTAGTTTTTCCCTGAGGGAGGGATGCTTTGCTGTCTGTGTTTGTGTTTACCTTTTTCATGAGGCATAGTAGAAGAATAGATTACAGCCAGGAAAAGCTTTCTGTCTATGTTTGTTTTATTTGCTTCCAAACTCCTATGGGACATAACTCTTCAGAATTTGAGGCTCTGGGGTTTTATGAGTTTTGCTTGTTTACCAGACCAGGAAAGCACTTCGATTCTTTGGGGGTATCTTCTAATTTTGAAGCAGCTGTATTTTTGCAGCAATCATATCTTGAGTGAAAGTGCAAACTGATGTTTAAATGTGATGATTAAATCAGTGTCTTAAATTGTTAGAAATGTCTTTCTTTTAAATTCTGTTTGCATGTGGAAAGGGAGGGACAGCAACTCCTGATCTCAGCTCTTTTGTTCTTTGGAGCTATTCTGCATCTAACCAGAAGGTGGAGAAAGGGAAACACAAAGACAAACAAAGCTACTATAATGAAAATCTTTTTATTTTGTAAATTCTTATCTGGTGACCTGTCCTTTGGAGTTCTGTATAGAAAACCCTTTGGCATCTTGTGGTCAGTGTCATGCTCTGTTGATGTGTGTTGAAGCAAAGAACGTGGTTGTACACTCACACTAATCCAGGCAGCAGAAAGTCAGTTTTTTTCTGTTGTTGCTGCAAGCTTGTGCAATCAGATAAATATTATCTGATATGAAACTGAGAGGAGTGGCTGACACACTGGAGGGCTGTACTGACATCCAGTGAGATCTGGACAGGCTGGAGAGCTGGGCAAAGGCAAACCTCATGAAGTTCTACAAGGATAAGTGTAGAGTCCTATACCTTGGGAGGAACAACACCACACAGCAGTACAGGTTAGGGGTAGACCTTCTGGAAAGCAGCCCTATGGAGAGGGACATTGGCATCCTGGTGCATAGTAAGTTCTCCATGGAACAGCAATGTGCTCCTGTGGCCAGGAAGGCCAGTGGTCTTCTCCTGAGGTGCATAAAGAATAGTGTGGCCTGCAGGTCGAGGGAGGTTCTCTTCCCCCTCTACCCTGCACTAGGGAGACCACATCTGGAGTATTGTGTCCAGTTCTGGTCTCCCCAGTTCATGAGGGACTGGGAAAAATACTGGAGAGAGTTCAATGGAGTCTGTAAGGATGTTGAAGAAACTGGAGCATCTCTCTTGTGAGGAAAAGCTGAGAGCCCTGAGGCTGTTTAGCCTGGAGAAGAATAAGAGGGAATCTTAGTAACATTTACAAATATCTGCAGGGTGGGTGCTGAGTAGAAGGAGCCAGTCTCTTTTCAGTGCTGCCCTGTGATAGAATGAGGGGCAATGGTCACAAACTGGAGCACAGAAAAGTTCCACCTCAACGTGAGAAAAAACTTCTTTACTGTGAGGGTGACAGAGCCTGAAACAGGCTGCCCAAAGAGGTTGTGGAGTCTCCTTTTCTGGAGACTTTCCAGACCTGCCTGGATCTCTTACTGTGTGGCCTTCCCTGGGTGATCCTGTGGTGGCAGGGGGGTTGGACTTCATGTTCTTCAGTGGTGCCTTCTAAACCCTACCATTCTATGATTCCATGATCTCTTGAGAGGCAAGCAGTGAGAGGGCAAAGCAGTGATGGCTCAGGTTGCTGATTGTTAGTTTGGCCCTATTAAGTAGCCATATCCAAACAAAGGGAGATGGAGACTCAATTTCAAGATTCAAGCCCATGTAGTTGCTTGATTTTGAACTACGAAGAGTGAGTTGTCCAAGTACTGAGCACTTCTGACCCGAATTCCTGTGTCTTAAACAAGAACAGAAGCACTTGGGTTTAAAATAGATAGTAATGTATTTTGCTGTGGCTGTAGGGCTTGTCTTGATCTGTGTAGATACAATATTCTTTTAAATTTGTAAAAAGTCTCTTGGACCAATCTCAGATAAATGCTGGGATTTGCAGCAGGTCTGGTTTTTTTTTGGCCATGATGTCAGTCTGCAGAAATTAGTGACTAACATGCTTTTAAATTCCCTTGATAAACATCATGTAGATATATTTGGACAGGGCAGCAGGCAGCAGCACTGTGTATACAAGATACCTACTTCTGGGGATAAGCAGTTGCACTAAAGGGGATTCCCAAACTCAGTGAAGTAGGAACAGTAGCCTTTCTTCATGGTTTGTGTGAGATAGGTCGGGATTCTTCTCTACTTCATTGTTTTTACCAGCATTCAGGCTGTGCATGTGTTAGGTGGTTTGTAAGTAGGCAAGTTATAAACTAGCATAGAAGGAGGCATAAATGCTACGAAGCATTGGAAATAAGTGGATTTGAGGTGCATCCCCTCCATACTGAGAGGGAAGACACTCATGAAAGCCTTCAGATAATATTTTCAAGAACTTGGCACTTGCTGGTCGTCTGGCTGTATTGCTGCTGGTTGCCAGAGATGTACATGCTTCAATACCTTGCAGTGTCATGCAGAGGAAGAAGCTCCTGCTGGAGCAGAGCAGTGCAGCCCTGAGCAGTAGGTAGTGCTGCTGATGCAGCTATGCTGGGTTTAGGACTGTTACTTTTGGCATGTGTCAGCTCCACTCACAGCTATTGGCATGTTTGAACCTGCCAGAGGACACTTGTGTTGTTGTATTGCCAAGGGAAAGGAGACACCCACTTTGTTAGAAACGGGGTGCCAAATGACAACAGCTCACCCTCTAGGTTTTGGCCCAAGATACGCTTCCTCCTCCTGGGTACCTGGTTGCAGAGACAATGTCCCACCTGGCAGCTCATGCATGACAGAGTTTGGGGTTTTAGTTCGCAGTCTTTGTGTAGTCAAATTGAGAAATCAGTCATTGGAAACTAGTGTTCCGTGTGAGTATAAGCCACCTTGACCACATGCTTTAGAGAAGCTCTCTTAAGCTTGTCACAGCTGTGTGGAAAGAGCTCACTGGTGAGCTTTTTGTTTTTCTCATGGTGAAATGCAGAACCTAAGGCAGAACTGGATTGTATTCTGCTTTTTTTCTCACCTGTGCTACCTTTTCTTTTCTTGCAGTGAGATCAGTCGACTGGACCTGGGCCTAATTGTTGAAGTATGGAACAAAGGACTGATCTGGGACACCCTGGTTGGCACAGTGTGGATTGCTCTGAAGGCCATTCACCAATCTGATGAGGTGTGTAAGACAGAAGGTTTATTTTGACAGCTTCAGTGTTGATAGTCTGTTAACAGATCTGGCCTGGAGCTACCCAAGACCATGCTTCTCAGCAAAACAAAAGTCAGGAAAAAAAAAAGTTTTTCTACTTGCAAAGTCAGGAAGGCTGTGTGAGAGGCGGGGGGTGTTGGCATCACACTGTTGTTTTTGGTTTTGAAGGAAGCTGCCAATAGAGAGGCCAAAACTGAGCTTAGTTTAGTCTTTGGTCTCATTTCATTTGTGGACTCAAAAAATTAGGGCTTAGTTTGTTAAGGAACACATATAATTGACAAGTATCTGAAGTCTTAAGAGCTAATTGACAAGTGTATTAAGTCTTAAGGACTGCTTATCTTAATGCTCAAATTCATGTGATTTCCTGATAAAGTCAGAGGGAGGGTGTCCTGATTATAGACAAACCAGTCGTTGAGATTGGCTCAGGGTATGCTGCAACATCTTCTTAAAGCTTCAGTTTCAGTGTTGGAGGTCTAGCAGTGCTCATATGAATGGAAAAAAATAGGAAATGGGATGTGCTGATGTCTCTAACTGTCCTAACTGCTGAATTTGGTGGTTATTGTAGCTAAGCAAGATATGCTTGGTTTATTACATTCATCTTATTTATTTAAAAGATTATTTAATTTGAGCATGGAGAGAGAGCTGTCTTTTTCAATAAAAGAAAAAGAGTGGGGATGCCCAGCAGTGTGGCCATAAGGTCTGACTAGTGCTCAGTTCCTTTGGCTGCCCAGGTACTCCTCAGTTGCTTGACTTTGAGGACTTACCTTACCTCAGTTGCACTGAGAAGGTAGATGTTTTTGAGATTTGGAAGAAAAGCTGACAGCATGTGCTGAATGGATGCCATCTGATGTTAAAATTGGCCCTGATAATGCTGTAAGGCTCTTCCTGGAGTCCTTTTATCTTGTCAAATGTGTGAGTTGCTGCATAAGGACCTGCCAGACTTGAAACTTCACCTATGGCTTGTGATTCACAGGAAGGTCCTGGGGAGTGGTCTACGCTGGAGGCAGAAGTTGTAATGAAACATGATGAAATCTGTGGAACCAAAAACCCAACTCCTCATAAAATTTTGCTGGACACAAGATTTGAATTACCTTTTGGTGAGTGCATGTTAATAACTTATCCAGGGTGCTGACAGTGGAGAGAAGTTGTTTGGGATCAACTTGAGTTTTATAACCAAGTTATGCTCATCCTTGGTTCAGCGCAGATCAAATTGCTGGTGTTCATTTCTTGTTTGGCTTCTTTCTAACAAGATCAGAATAAAGAGGGAGGGTTTGAGGTTCTCTGAGTGCTGTAATATTTAGACTATCAGCAGCTTAAGAAACTATTAATACTATTTCAGGATTGTGAAGTCAGACATCTTGTTCCTGAGCAGGGAACATTCACTTCTTTGTATCTAGATGAATTTGGCTCTAGAAGAGGTTGTGTTGTTAGAGTTGTTCTGTGGTAGCTGCACTTAAACCCTGTTAGAAGCATGTCGTTCAGTAAGTGAAACATTAATGCTCAGTGCTCCTGAACATTATCATTAGCAGGGTATATAAATAACTTAGTGTTATAACAACTGCCTTTCTGGCAATTACTTGTGGTTGAAAAGCACAGAATGTGGAAAAGTACCTAATTGGAGCAAACCCAACTCAGACTTGTGTGAGACCTTATTTATGTATTTATTTAACTTTAAAAACAAACCCCCAAAACCAAACAAATCAAAAAACCTAAACAAAGAAAAAAAACCCCCCACTAACCACCACCAAGAAAAAAAAACCATACCCAACAAAAACCAAACAAAAAAAAACCCCTGCTCAAACAAAGAAAGAAACCAACTCCAAAAGGAAGGTCTTAACCAGAATGCATCCAAGCTTTACACAGCTTATCCTTCTAGCTCTCAGCTGACTTCTGGACAAAGAAGAGAGATGATGCTCTGGCAGATTGTGGTGTTTTTCCTCACGGGGCATTAGAAGTATATCAGGGTTGTCTGTCAGGGCAGGGCTGGTCTCTCCCTCTCTGCCCGTTGCTGGTGTTTTGCCACCAGTTCTCTGTCAGCGTCAGCAGTTTGTGCCACGCGCGAAGCACCGGCAGAGCCTTCGCTCACCCGCTGGCGTTTGGCCAGCAATGGTCGGGATCGGCCATCTGCTGTGGAAAAACAGTCAGGTCATCTGTTAGTCTCCCTTCCCAGTGCAAGGGAGGATGCAGGCTTTGGCCCTGCGGCACTACAGTCAGGTCTTGTACTCAGAGTACAGTTTGGAAAGCACAGCCTGCTGGGCACTGCGAGCACGCAGCGTTTTCTGGACAGAACAGGCACTGCTCTTTAACCACAGTTTGGTGTGTAAGGGTGAGAAGGCATCTGACAGCTAAGCTGTCTAACGTTGGTCTGGAGCCATCCTTCTTCCCTATCAAAATGTCTTGGTGATTCACGGCTGCTGTCACTCTCTGTCAGAAGTTTGTTGCTGAAATTGCTTGTTATGTAAGAGGAGGAACGACTCGACTTCCCTGTGGGCTGAAACCTCAGATCTCTGCAGCAAGAGTTTAGGCTTCATGGAAAGAGAGAACAAAGCACAGATAGCTGAAGGTGACATTTGTAGCCACTACCGTCATAAGTTTATTCTGGTTGTAGCTGCTTGCAAACTTTTTGCTTTATAAGAAGATTAAATTCTGATCACTCATGTATTCAGAGAGTATCCAAAAGAGAATTCACTTCCTTCTGCAATTAATGTTTTTGTCAACATTGTATTTTGTGATTTGTTTAAAATGTATTTATTTTTATTTTTTTTCTTTTCAAGTATAGGGAAACAGACTCCCTGTAAACTATTATGTGTTAGAACATCTGGATTTGAAAAAAAAAAAATAAAAATTTCAGGTAATAGCGTGTGTTCTCTGTCCTGCTGTACTCCAAACCCAGCACTTGTTGGTTTGGGTTTTTTAACTATTACTTAAAAAGACATGTTCTATACACCACAGAATTCTGAGAAGTACAATTGCATGCAGAAAATGGAAAGAGATAATTAACTAACTAGCATTTGGTCACTTTTAATAATTTTGGTCGCAATTAATCATTTATTGCACTTCTATTACTTATTTTGCCTACTATGCCAAATACTGAAACAGGAGCTCCACACTGCTGTATCGAAGGCTTTTTCAGTCTGTCTTGCCATGATAAGAAAGAAGCAGTTTGAAAAGCAATGGGCACCAAGAGTATGGGATACTCCTCTAGAAGATAGCACCTACCATTGCTACCTTCTCCAGTTGTGCTTCCCTTCACACCACAGTTGAATGTCTTCTGGTACCACCTTTAGAAGGTGCTGCAAGATTAATTATGCTCTGTCCCCCTGCCTTTGCAGTACTGTGAGACTTGGAGGGGCACAGGGGGGGGCATCTCAGCTCTCAGCACTGCCTCTGCATCTCTCTTGATGGATGTGCATGTTAGTCTCTAGGTGGAGGGTAGCAGTTTGAACTCTTAGCCCAATGTGCTGTGTCTGTGTTGTCTTCTGAACTGGGAACTGCTGCTTTAAACCGACACAGAGAACTAAAGGGATCACTGATCTGTTGTGGAAGTTTTGAAGGCAGCAGCCCTGTTGCTGTAGAGGTAACGCTTTAATAACAGCATGTTTAGAGTGACACTTAGGAACACTGTATCACATTTTGCTTCCCAGGTGAAGATCTCCTGGCTATTGTAGATGCCTGAGAACTGGAGCGATATGCCTAAGCATGTACAGCTTTTGCTGCTTTCCAAGTCTGGTAATACACAGCTGTCTGGGATAGCAGCATTAAAAAAAATAGTGTGTTCTTCTGTTTGGCTGTGTTTTTGTGCTTTTCCTGTCACTTCTGTCTGCTCTGTTTCATTTGGGTTAGATTATGCATACAATGTTGAGTGTCTACCAGGCTTGGAGTTGGGAACCAGTCGTTTCCTAACAGACGCTGGTGAGAGTTGTAGTCTTACTGCCTGGTTGTATGAAATAACCTTTCCTGAGGTCATCCAGGAGTTAAACCTCGTTAGTGTTCAGATGTCTAATGGGACAAAGAACATCTATGGCAGACTTAATATACACGTCACATTGCATGTTCCAGATCAGCTCTCACACTGGCTTGTAAGTGTGAGAGTAGTTTCTGGTGTAAGGGAGGGAGATCTGTGGGTTATTCTGCAGTGAACATCTGTATGTGATGGACTGCAGAGCTGGGGCCCAGACTGTCATCTAATGTTTTTTTTTTTTTTTTTAGCCAGCTCTGTGTTCTTAATTGTTCAGTCTTGCAGAAACAGATGACTGAAAATCCTCTTCAGTATAAGTGCAGCACAGCAAAGCATGAGCATTTGAAATGTGAAGTGTTAGTGAGAGTTGGTATTAACCCCTAGGGTCCAAAGCATTTTTATGCTTGGCAGTCTTTTAAAAATGGCAATAAACTGCCTTCTTGATGGGAGGAAGTGGTTGTTAGTGAAGACAGGCTGGATCAGCTTTCTCCACTGATAATAGCTGTTTCTTCTCAGGAACAAGACACATCAAGGAAGGGAGACAACTTTTCTTCTTGGTTGGTTTAGAAAATTTGCTAGGAGGGAGAAGACAGTCTTGCTGTTATTGTTTTGATGTAGTAAATGTGTGCTGGCACAGACTTTCCAGGATGTTGCTTTTCAAGCATAAAATTGTGTTGTTTAGAAGCAGTTTACTCTCTTTCAGAAGTGCAGTGGCTATGTACAAGTCCCTCACAGGATGGAGTACTTAAAAATGCTTTTGGCTCCCAAAGTATAGCAGTTTGGGTCTGTGCCAGGTTGTTTCTAGTAGATAATTGGAGTGAAAATGCTTTTAGTGTTCTCACCACTCCCAGGCTGGGAGCATGCTGATCTGCATCCAGCCATCAGGTGGAGTAAATGTGCTTTGTTTTTTTATTGTCTTGGGAACTGTACAGAAAGAGAAGTGCTCAGCTTCACTGCAAAGTTATTTCAGTGAAACTTTGTGAAGTTTCCTGTACCTTTGGGAAGGAAAGAAACAGGTTGAGAAGAGAGGAAGTCTGGTGAAGGATTGTAGGAAACTGAGGAGGAAGAGAGTATCACTTTTGTTTCCAGCACTTATTCTCACTCATGCTGGCCTGAGGTTTGCCTCAGCCCAGGACTTGCTACCTGGCAAAAACTCAGTTAGCATAAGGTGACGTGACAGAAACAGAGCAAGAACCAGCAATCCGGAGGTGAAGAAAAGCTTTAGGTGTGAAACTCCTGGTTACTACCATGCTAGAGATCTCTAAGTGGGTATACTGTCCTGTTTTGGTACTGAATCACAGAATGTAAGGGGTTGGAAGGAACCTAGATGATCATCTAGTCCAACCCCCCTGCCTGAGCAGATCACCTAGACCAAGTCACACAGGAACAGATCCAGGCGGGTCTTGAGTGTCGCCAGAGTTGGAGACTCCACAACCTCCCCGGGAAGCCCGTTCCAGAGCTCTGTCACCCTCAAAAAAGTTTTTCCTTGTGTTGACCCTAAACCTCTTGTGCTCCAACTTGCTCCCATTGCCTCTCGTCTTGTCATTGGATGACATTGAGAAGAGTCTGGCTCCATCTTCCCTACACTCACCCTTAATATATTGATAGACATTGATGAGGTCCCCCCTCAGTCTCCTCTTCTCCAGGCTAAAGAGCCCCAGCTCTCTCAGCCTCTCCTCAGAAGGGAGATTGTCAATTCCCCTAATCATCTTGGTGGCCCTGCGCTGGACTATCTCCAGTAAATCTCTGTCTTTTCTGAACTGGGGTGTCCAGAACTGGACACAGTACTCAAGGTGGGGTCTCACCAGTGCAGAGTAGAGGGGGGAGGAAAACCTCTCTTGACCTACTGGCCACACTTCTCCTAATGCATCCCAGGATGCCACTGGCCTTCTTGGCCATTGCAAGTGTGCATTGTTGGCTCATGGACAGCTCCCTGTCCACTAGGACCCCCAGGTCTCTACCCAAGGGGGTCTTAACTGTGTGTGAAGTTGTCTGTATAGATGCAGCAAATTTTGCTCTAATTCCTTCCTCAGTGTGATAAGTCTCTGTACTGCTGTGTCCCCTTTTCTGTGGTGGTACAGTCTGCATGGGTATCCGGGCCCTGGGTGCACAGATACATCTCAGTTGGTCAGAGCAGCCTCACCATGAACCTCCACACACACTCCCTGCTTGTTAGTCCAAGGACCTCCACTTTGGCTCAGCTCTGAGCCCTCACTCCTGAGTGATGCTGTGAGACTTAGTGATACCTCAGCTGTAGCCATGTCTTTGCCATCTTAAAGACCCCGTGGATTCAGTTGTGGACTGACTTCCTGACTTAACCTCAGTCTTGCCATGTCACCATGGACCTGCCTGCTGATCTGGGCTCCTTGTTGAACCTGGCTGTCATCTGTTGGCTTGCTGTGCTTATCTTGATCAGGTGCTGTAGGATTGGGCCCTGGTCCCAGGCCCTGCCAGACATAGAATCTCCCTTGCTCCCCATCTTTAGGAAAGAACCCAACCTCACTACTCCTGGACACTAGAAGCCCAGAGAAGATGGGAGGGTTTGGCTTCCAGCTGAAGATGTCAGCAGGACCAATGACAGTAAAACTTCAAATATTTCTGCGTTTCTATCAAATTAAGATTCTCTAAAAGCTAGTGAACTTACCTTCCTGTCTCCTCTCTGTTCTTCTTCAGCAGTTTTTCTTCACTGGCATTCGCCTTGCTCCTCTTATTTACCATGCATGAGGTCGGAAAAGTCCTGAGCTGACATCATACGGTCTCTAGTTGGATTAGTTCAGCTTTTTATCTTGTAAACAAAAGTTAATGTAGCAGAGTAACTTGCACTTGTAATCAAAGCTGAGCAGTGACGTAGGAGCAGGCCAGTGACGTGGCCTTGCAAGCAGTCAATCTGTTATCACTGCAGTAAGGATTTCTGTTCTCTGCATTCCAAAGAACCTGCTTGAACAAAATGGCTGATTGAGCTGAGCTGCAAATGGATGGTGAAACTGAAAAATAAACTGCTTCTCAAAAGAACCCAGAAAACCTAGAGGATTCTGTTTGTGGGTATTTTTTTAGGGCAAGTAACTTGACTTAATTTCATAGGGCAGCTGCTTCATGTTTAAGGTCTGCTGTGCAGTAACTGTGATGCCTTTTAGTATTGATAAGGTTTCTCTTAAGATCAGGAAGGTATCCTTAAAGCAGTCAGCATCTAGACAGTAGCAGATGTTTATCTCTGACTTGCATAACATCAAGGATAGTAGCAATCCTGCACTAAAAATCTGATTATGAAATGTTCTTTGTGGATACAAGATAGGAACAACAAATTACAGAGACACATAGTGCTCCTTGATACCTGAGCATGCTGCTAAACTGTTGTCCATGGGAAAGCATTAAAGCTGACTCTGAGACAGCTGCAGTTTCTGCAGTGTTGATGGTAGTCCTTTACATCATCTCTCCCTAGATCTCTTTGGTCTTGATTTTAGACTCTAGAGTTATTTTGACTCTGACCTGTAGTCCTCGGTTCATCAGCTTTTCTTCATCTTTTAGAGAAGTCAAATACAGAATTTCATAGGTTTTTGCTTTAATATTTGTATTGCTTCAGGTCCTTGTTAGAGCTTGTCCTTGTAAATCTCATGAGATTGTATACTGTTGACCCTTCCATTAATTGGTGTCTTCCTTCTAGATCAGTTCTGTCCAAATTTCCTTTGAAGGCCATACCTAACTTGTGTGGAGCTCATTTAATAAGTCTGTGCAGCTGTGGTCCACAGCCATGGCAATCAATAGCATACATGTTTTTCTACAGCTCCTGTAATTGTGTAATGCTCTATTTTTTTTTTTTAATAACATATAGCAATAAAGCAGTGTACTATATATATCAGAGCAACTAGCTCTGTGTATTATGATTAAGTTAATTTGGTCTCCTTTCAAGCGAGAATATGTTGTCTCTTTTTTTTCTACTTAATGCAGATTTACTACAGCCAGATACTCTAAAACTTTCAGAAGTGTACCCTGCTCTGGGTGAGGCAGGTTGTGTAAAAATACATCAGTGCTTCTGTTACAAAGGTGCAGACATTAATTCATAGTCCAAGGAGCTACCTACTGCTGAAACTTCAGATTCCACATGTTCCTTGCTTTCTTAAAACCAGTCAGTGTTCTAGTATAGTGGCCACTAGTATCCTTAGGTATTTTGAGGTCACTGTCTTTGTAAAATGATGGTTTGTGTGGCTGAGAGGGGACACGTGCAGGACAGCAGTTCCCTTTAAGAAGGCAATACTTGGTCCTTCTGGAAAACACTGTAGAAAGTATGGAATGCTCAACTGAAAATAAATCTTATTTCTTTAAGGATTGAGAGTGGATATAACTTTCAGAAACCACCTTTTCATCAGGAGACCATTGTAGCCTACTTCTGTTCTTGCCAACATGTAGTTAGCATATCACTGCACTGTTTTCACAGGGTGTGAGTTTATTAAAGGAAAAAAAACCCCACTTGCTAGATGTAAACCTCTTGGCTTTTAAGGAGAGTGTGAAGAGTTACAAGACATGGGAAAACTAGCTGAACAGGTATTATCCTAATCTGTCAGTTTGCAGGGTTGGTGGTGTCTAGCTGGAGCAGTGTCTCCATTCTTGAGTGAGCTCTGAAGTTTCTGCATTGGTTCAGTGTTGAGCCATGAACAGCAAAATTTCAGAAGTCATTACAGTCAGGGATGTTGAGGGGCTGAACCCCCCGTTGCCCCAAAAAAACCAAAACAAGAAACAAAAAAAACAACCCCAAAACTTTTCCCCCTCTTTCCAGTGATTTTTGCACACCCCATACCTAAATAATTTACCTAATCTTTCTGGATTGTGAGTCTGATGTTTTTTCTTTCAGTGGGTCATTTTCTTTTCTGCTGAGCAACTCTTGCTCTTTTCCTTAAGCACAGTTTGCACCTAACTTGCCTTGTGTTAAGCTTTACACAGCAATTCATCCATGCCTTCTGTGATGTGCTTTGAGAGATGAAAATTTGAGTGGTGGAAGTCTTGTGTTCTCTTCAAACCATTAGGATGCCATATTACTTTAAAGTGTGAAAGAGAAAATAGCTACCAAAATAAAGGTGATATTGCTTACTACTTGCTGTCAGTCATCCACTTGGTAGATCTTCTAGAAGGTAAAAGGGTGGTTGTGATTCATTTCACAATGAAGTTTCAGTGTGCTGCAGAAGTAGGAATGTGTTGTCATGTGAATATGGCTATCTATAGCACTGTTCATTACCACAAAAGATTTGGCTTATTTCCTGCAAAAGAAAACAAACTTTTTTTTTTTTTGTCACTTCATGTTTGTTACACTGGGTACGTAAGTAAGATGTGCTATTCAAAAGAAACCCATGTGCTACTGAAGTTAGAAAATCGTTGAAGAGGCACTTGATCTTGCTCTGTGTTATCAGGCACATAGCAAGTCTATTAATATCATAGTGAAATGCCTCAATAAAACAAATGTTTGAATTAAATCCAGACCAGTCTGTCTTGCTCTTTATTACCTTTGTGCAGTGTGCATTTGGTTAATCAGCTTTAAACACAAAAGCAGTGTAAGCCCTTGTACTGTGTTACTATTTACAGTGTTTGTTTTCCATCTGAGTGCTAACATAAGACAGGTCCCGTTTCTTCAAAATTTTGTGTGTGTTTTTTTGTGGTGTGATCTTGGATTTTTAATGCTACTAGTGATAAATGCAATGTTAATAAGATGCTTTTTCTTTTGGCATAGATATCCCTGAAGAGGAAGCCAGATACTGGACCAGAAAATTAGAACAAATAAATTCACTGGGAGATGATGAGGTAAATATCTAAACTGGAAGATGAGAGTATCTCTGAATGCCCTGTAACTTGCTTTTATTCTTTGTATTGAATCCCTGTGATGAAGGTAACTTTTAAATATTCATATTTACAAGTCTTCCATGAACTGTTTACAGAACTGTTTTCCCAAGTGTTAGTGTTTCTGCATGCTGGGAATGCTTGAATAGGGAAAACTGCTTAGTTGCTGTGCATACACTCCAAGGAAAGGTAATACATGTTTTATCTCAGGAGAGAATTAAACTGGTTTTGACAAGCTCTGGCAGGTTCTTTTCATTTGTGAAATGAAGTCAGAAAGGACATTTTTGCAGTTGGCTGTTTCTGGGAAGAGGACAAAAAGATACTGAATCTTTCTTGGAATTGAGAACTGTTGGAGCTGATGTTTTTCCTAATCCCGTTGTTCATGGCTCAGTTGATATGAATCTTATATTTTAATACCAGCTAGCTATGGCTTTGTATTTCTGTTTTGTGTATACTTGGCTAAACAGATACAAAAGTTCATTTTTTTTTCTTCTTCAAAGAGACTGTTACATAATTAAAACTTTTATTTATAATTCATACTGTTTGCAAAATGAGATTTAACAAATAAATGCTAGAATCAGAAGTTTAGCATTTAAAAAAACCCCAAACCACTTGCTTGTTGATGCCAACATCATTGAGTAGGAACATGGTGTTTGATTAAACTCTTGATAGGTCTCTTTCTGTAGCAAGGTCACTTGCAAAATGTTCTGCCAATGTCTTTAGCAGATTTTTATTCTAGGATCCTTTGTCTTTTCTGCTCCTTATGTGAGTTGGTTTACTGTGCAGATGGAAGAAAATAAGGTGGGTTTTCTTTTTGACTGAGGACTGACCAGTGTTTGGGTGGATAAAAACTGCTTGAGAGCAGCCTTTCCTACCTTCCCAGAAGTTTGAGAACCTCTTGGAGCTGATGAAAAGCTCCATCTGTGGTTTGGCCTGTCGGTGACACTGCTGTGGTGCTTCCTGCTCCTGTGGACTATAGCAGCAGTCTGTGCCAGGTACACCAGTGAAGCACAGGAGCCCTCTAGTGCTTCACCGAAGTGGTACTTGCTGAAAGACAGCCAGAGCTTGTGAGCCTTCCCTTTCTCTGGAGTGCCATCCATGCTTTCATCAAATAGTAGTAACAAAGACATGTCTCTGCATTTGTCACCTAATGATCCCAAACTTATTATGGATGTTCCCTGTCACCGGTGAGGAAATTAATAAGAACATCTTGTGCAGGGCCTGACCTAATGTTTGTCTTGTGCTGTGTCTGATGGCAATTCAGAATGGCCATGGTATTTTTCTTGCACATTCCCTTAATTTACAGCAACTTGTAGCTCAGGAACTTCGAGAGTCAGAATCTTTGTGTTTAACAGCCTTTGATGGATTTTTATTCTGTGGATGTCAGTTACCTTTTGAACACACCCAGGTCAGTTGTAGCAAAGGAATCCAGCACCTTAATTGTGCATGCACTGCCTGAATACCTTATTTGTTCTGAGCAAACAAACCCTAGGGTTGTGAAACCAGCTGGAGACTGTTTCATTTGGAAAAATTGTATGACTGATCTTCATCCAGGCTGTGCCACTCAGATTTACAGGCCTCACTTTCATGCATGGCTTTTGGGCTGCAGAATCCTAGTCTATGTATCAGAGAAACAAAATGTTCAGGGTTGGAAGGTCGACCTCAAAATATCTAGTGCAACCCCCCTGCCAGAGCAGGATCACCTAGACCAAGTCACCCAGGAATGCATCCAGGTGGGTTTTGAATGTCTCCAGAGAAGGAGACTCCACAACCTCTCTGAGCAGCCTGTTCCAGAGCTCTGTCACCCTCACTGAGAAGTTTTTCCTTATGTTTATGTGCAGTGGAATTTTGTATAGGACAGCTCTGTGCCTTTATCTTCTTTCCTGTGTGTTAAGTTCAACTAACTCCTTTTGAGATGATGGATGAACAGACTAAACTTGTACTTCAGTATTAAACAAGCAAGTTTAGTTGGAGTTTATATGGTGTCATAAAAATGCCTTCCATTCTCTTTTCCTACAAACACTTAATATTCAGTTTTCTTTTTGGGACTGCTGATAGCAATTGAGCTGATGCCTTAAAAAGAGCAAACTACTGACATTTTTGGATCTCTCAGATAATCATTCAGAACACATTACTGTCCTATGCTGCTGAAATTGCTCATCAGCAGACTTCCTTTCACCTCATTGTAACCAGTCAGTGCTGTGAGATCCAGCAGTTCTGTTTTCACAGTCCTGATTATCTCATTGAGTTTGCAGTTTTCTGATTGTAAGACTATCCACTTTTCAGGATCACTTGTGCATTTTAAATAGCACAGATTGGAAGATCACCACAGGGGAAGTCTGCAGGTTGTCACCTTCTGCGTAATGAACTGGTTGTGAATCTTACCAAATCCAAGGAGAGGGTGTCTGGTCACCCTGTTTTGCACAGATTGCAGCAGGTTGCTAAGGTTTTCCTAGCAAAGACTTCTCTCATTATTTTGCTCAATTGTCCTAATTTTCTCATATCTCTATGTAATATGAGACAGAGGAGAATAACAAAACAAAGCTACCAGCATTCCCCTAGGGAATGCTTTGATGCTGTAACAAACAGCTTTGTAAAAAGTCAAAGCTGGCTAATTGAAATACAGCTATGTTCTCTAATTTAGTATTAAATGAGATGAAAAATTCTTCTTGTTGTATGTACAGTGGATCACAGGAGAGTTTTTAAGTGTTGGCTGCACAAACACTGTGCTACTGCCTTGCTGGGCATGGTCATTATCTAACCACTTCACCCCCCTGCCACAGAGCTGCTGAAAAGCCTACGTGAGTTTTGAGCTGTGGAAGCTATGCTCGAGTGTCTAAATGTAAAGGGGCTTATCCTGGGTTCTGAGCTCTCGGTGTCATTGTGGTGTGGAGAACTGTGTCTTTTAGACGTCTAATTTGAGGTCACACAATTGAGAATAAGGTCTGTAGTAAAGCATTTTTCACTGTAACTTCTCATGCCTAGTTTTAGCATGAAAAAATAGGAGACTTCTGGGAGTGTGTTTGAGTATGTATATTAAAAAGGATATTTAATGCTTTGATACTACCACTGATGTTTTGTCTTCTGTGTGGCATGCTGTACTCTGAAAGCTGTTTCAAAAAGTTAGTTTGCTTTCTTACCTTGAATGTTACTCCCTTTTTTTTTTTTTTTTTCTTTTTTTTTTTTCTTCTTTAGTATTCCTTTCAGGAGGAAGTCCAGAAGAAACCATTACCAAGTGCTGCCTCCCAGTGTTGTAAGTTAGACTTTATTTCTTCTCAATATTTTTTCTTCCTTCACTGTACTTCATTTTCTTCTCTGTTTAGTTATCAAACAATGGTACATCTGAAGCACACTTTCTTATTAGGAGTATGTAAATCTGTGAAGCCACTCACTTTTGTCATTTGTGAAAAACTGTTCCCCTCAGAATGTAGGCCTAAAGTTTCTGGTGCTAGAAAGTTAAATCAGGCACTGAGTCTTTAACCTGATTGTACTCACGTGTGATAGGAACACAAAATGCATTCAAGCTACCTAGGTTGTCAGACACTTGCAATGTCAAAGCAAGTAAGAAAATTACGTTTTTTTTTTTATAGAACAAAGTCAGGTTATATTCTATTTAAACACAGTGTGTTGAAAATTATTTTTATAACTTTTAAATTAAATTTTAAGAGGAAGAGAATAGATGGAAACAGATACTGCTAGTAGACTTGTAAAATGCACCAGAGGTTTGTGTACTTGATACTTAATTTCTTTCATATTGTTTTTCAATGCTGTGTTGATGGATGAAAAATATTTTTACTGGTTTTTGCTTATCTCATCTTGCATTTTTTTTTTATGCTTCTGAAAACATGGATGGAAAAATAACCTAGGTCATGTTATATCTGGTGGTCTCCAAAATTAGATTTCTGAAACACTGCTTTTACCATTCAGTAGATGAAAGCTCAGTGGTGTCTCTTATGCATGTCCTATCTATTTTTGGAAACAACAATATTAAAATTCAAGTCCCATAAACAAATCTTTTATCCTGTATGATGTATATGTTACACTTTATTGGCTGTTTATCTGATTATAGGATCTCTACAAAGATGTTAATATTAAGAAATGTTAAATGCTGTTTTACCTTTTTTGAGTAGAATTAATTTATCTTGTTATTATGTTATCTTAAAACTGTCTTCAAGAAGATGTGGACTAATTGCCTAGGAAATCTGAATGTGTTGTATAGTTGGAATATGTTCCAAGCTATATAGAAGTGTTCTGGAAGCGGTACCATAGATAACATCAAATGTGTATACCCTTTGTTAAAAAACAGTATGTGTAAAGAACAAACCACTTTTTAATTGTTGTTGTTTTAAACAGAAGGGTATGACTGATTTGTAATGCCTACAGGAGAAAGTACTATTTGTATCATACTAGTGTAGTATGCAGAACCCCCAGTGTCAAAAGATCAGAGAAAACCAGTCTTATATGAAGTGTCCCAAGAGACAGATGTGTAATTTGATGAAATTACTTTTCTGGCTATGTTCCCTGGACCTGCTTTTGTTCACAAGAGACTGGTTTGATTGAGTCTTGTAAGGCTTGGGTTGTATGGGTGAATTAGGAGGAATGCTTTTGTGCAGGGAAAGTAGCTGCACCTATTCCCACAGCACAGTGCTTTTACATCCTCGTGTTCTTGTAGCCAGTTTCTTCCCTTGAGGACTCTCTCAGCTCTTGCAAGAAGCCATAGTAAGGAGCAGAACTGCAGTTGCCCTTTTTGTGTTGCCTGTCAACAGCCTGTATCTTGCTACCTTTTGCTCTAATTAATTGAAGGCCCCTGAACAATTAATATCATATAAGAATCATTCACGCGATGAAAACACTCATTAGAATTGATGTTAAATATTTCCCAGCAGTATATGGTTAATGTAAGAATTTTCTGGTGATTCAATAAAGCTTGTGGCACTGCATATGCTTTTGCTTGTCTACTGCCTGCAAGCACACATCATCTATGAATGTTTATATATTTACATGGACAAATACAAAATAGACATCTAAGAGAGAAGCACTTTATTTAAAGATGAATTACACCTGCATCAGTCTATGCATAAGAATTGTAAGCTTGCCTGAATGTAGCATAGTTCTTTGGAACTCGGGAATTCAACCCAGAAGATGCATTGATTGTGTCTCTACTGAAAGATGACCCGACCTTTGCATATGGTTTAGGAGCTCAGACTGGTTTTACACAGGAGCAGAGTGGGTGTCCTTCTCTAACCTAAAACTTGTTGAATGTGGACTGTTCTTACCATGGGGGTAAATAATTGATAGATGTATTCTTAGATGCAATAAAAATATCCTCAGGAACATTTGTAAGACTCATGCAGTTTTACATTACAGTGTGCTAGATGAGATGTGGTCCCTTCCTGGGAGCAGGACACAATCAACTGGGAAACAGACTAAGTATTTAGAAGGAATAAAAATCTTCCTTAGTGTGAGCATTTTTTGCCCCAGAAGAATATCTTCCTAGATTCTAAACAATGCGAGGTTACCTTAAGACCAGAGGCACGTAGTGCATCAAAACACTCCATATAGCTTGTTGCACTTCAAGAAATAATGGTATAAGTCTGCATGCCACTGGTGACCTGCTTCTTTGTCATGACTTGTCTGGTTTCTTTGTTCTAACTGGAGAGAATCCTAGTCCAGCAGACAGGGTCAGGTTCACTAAATACGGAAATAGATGCCCTTATATATTAATACTAGATTATACATCTACCCTGTATTTTCCAATGTCTGTTTCCTTTCCCAAACCACATTTTGTCATGGTTGTTTTCCCATCTTCTGTATGGATGCAGCTTGTTTGCCCTCTGAGTAGAGAGAGGGAGAAGGATGGAGCAGGATGTGAGAGAAGAGATCTGGGGCTCTGTGTGAAAGCCAACATCTGATCTGTGAGTGTGGGTTTTCATCTCTGGTCATGTGTGGGCTGTTGCCTTGGCAGGGTGCCATGGGAAATCTCACCCCAGGCTAGGTGCTCTTAATTTTTCTGGAGGTTATGGAGCTTTTGGGCCTACTTTCACAGTATCATATACTGCTTTGTTCTTAGAAAAGTCTGACTCATGATTTCTGATGTAATGCAGGATTTGGGCTTCCTACCTCTTCTTAAATGAAGCAGGTGAGTCTGTTCTTGTACATGCAGTCTCTTCTAAGGCTTGCTGATTTTGGCACTTCCTACCTCTTCGTTCATCATACTTAGCCATTTCATTTATACCTCCCAGCTTCTGTGCTTCCCTATATATTTTTCCTGCCCCAGAAAGATCACTTGCTTCCAACTGATTTAACTGTCAGTGATCTGGAGCAATAAGCAAAGCCCTGTAACACCAGTTTTGTTTGCTTTTTTGTTAAATGTAATTGTAATTCTTAATTTCCTGATTACATCATTGTTGGATAACTGCAGCATCCTCATTCTTTTTTTTACTTGAAACCTGAAATTCAATTTAAATTAAAAAGGAAGTATGTTTTTATTATCTAGAAATTAATTTTAAATGAAGCAGCTTGAAAAAAGGTTATTTTGCTACTTTGTAATTCGTTGAGTCAAGTTCTTATTTATTGTGGTAGGTATAGATTTATTTCCTTGTGTGCCAGAAATAATTTCTGACAACACAGAAGTCCATTATAACCCATAAGTGAGTCACTCTGTCAGTGTTTTAAATGCAGCTCTGACTTGGAGCAGACACCGCGCAGGATGAGGAAGGTATTCTATATCTCTGTGGGAAAGATTTGGCTGATGTAGTTAATATCAGCTGCCATAAGTACTGCCCTGTAACTCTCGTCACAGGGAGCTCACAAACCTGAGAGAGAGCAGGTTTTTTTGGTGTGATTCTTAGAAAAGATAACCTGTCACTGAATTAACTGGTAATGTCTGTCCTCCTATCTTTGACTGATAATCTTTGTGAGAATGCTTTATCTTTCCTCCTCTGCATTTTGTTTTTTCTTCCACTTTCTTGAATATGTGTTGCTGCTTTTTTTTTTTCACAGTAACCACCTGACAGACCACAGCACATTGTACAGCGTTCTGCCGTGCGTGTCTCTTGCTCTGTAAAATTCTTGTCTCCCAGGGCTGGTTTGGTGGTGTGTGGTGTTTTTGTTTTGTTTGGTTTGGGTTTTTTTTCTTGTTTTGTTTTTGTTTTGGTTTGTTTTCTTTTATGTGTTTTTTTTGGGGAGGTGTGTGGGTTTTTTTTTGTTTGTTTGTTTTTTTGTTGCTTGGCTCTGGATTGTAAATTTGTGCAATAAGAAAATAATTTTTCTGACACACAGTTATAATAGCAGAGTAACCAAAGCTAGACGGTATGTGGTTTGCCTGTATATCAGAGAGGAAGGAGCAAGACAGTATCTCCTCCAGAAGAATATGAAGGAACCCTAAATGCCACCTGGAATGTGTGCATATGCACAACAGGAAAAAAATGCTGCAGCTTTGTTGTAGATATATAAGCAAACTTTTAACTACTTAAAAGCTGGCAAAATGTTGTATAAGCATTATAGGAATGGATGTCACTTGATGATGGAGCAATTGTCTATGTTGACCCCTTTTAATTAATAGTTGTGTGGACTAATAACATAACCCCAGGTAAAGGGGGTGAGTGGAGGCAAGTTCGAGGCCATGGTAGAAGGAGAGCACCCCCCTTACCTGCTTCTACTCCTCAGGTGCCTCTGAAAAACAGATATGAGGCCCTTCTGGAAGACAGTCAGTCTTCTTA
>JAOEGS010001625.1:6179-17818 GCA_025447755.1 Corythornis vintsioides
TTTTTTTTTTTGTCTGTTTTGTTGTGTCTAACATTTTGTTTTTTTTTTTTTGATTTTAATTTGGTTTTGTGTGTTGTGTGGAGGGGTCGGGGGGGGAGGGGGGGGGGGGGAGGGGGTGGTGTAGATTTAGAGCTAGTCTCGTGCTGTACAGGTGCCACTTCAAAATCACAATTTCACAACTTGGTAAGAAAGTCTGATAATCCCAGTCAGGCAGGACCTGGACTTCACACTTCTTCAGAATATTTTGATTCAAGAAAGGAACAGTAAGAGAGGGGAGCTTATTCATGTCTATAAGTATCTGAAGGGTGGGTGTCAAATGGAAGGAACCAACCTCTTTTCTGTAGTGCCCAACAATAGAACAAGGAACAGTGGGTACAGACTTGAGCGTTGAAGGTTCCACCTCAACACGAGGAGGAAGTTCTTCACTGTGATGGTGATGGAGCCTGGAACAGGCTGCCCAGAGAGGTTGTGGAGTGTCCTCTAGAGACTCAAACCCCATCTGGATGTATTTCTGTGTGGCCTGCCCTGGATGATCCTGATTTGGCAGGGGGGGTTGGACTCACTGATCTCTAGAGGTCCCTTCCAACCCCTAACATACTACAATTCTATGAAAAGCAAGATTTTTCACCCACTGTGGAGCTGAAGTCCCAAATTTTCTCCAGGAGGAGCTTGGGAAGGTTCCTGCAAATGGCAGCTTTCTTGGCTTGTGAGATCAGGCTGTGCTCTATGGATTTTGGGTTGGGTAGTGGAGAAGTGAAATGCTAATGGAGGTGATTTTAATCACAAAAGTCTGCTGTTCTGTTCTTACATCTTTAACTGGTATATGAGCAGGTCTCTGCTGGTTTTAGGTGGCCCCAGACTGCTCATCCTCCCAAAGGACTGATCCTTCCGTATCATGGTGGCTTTGCTGTCCCAGACATCTCACGTTAGGGAGGTTTTAGCAGCCTTAGCCAGGAGGCACGCCTGACCATAAATGATCATCCAAGAAAAGTAATTTCTTTTGGCTGCAGCCCAGCCTGTACAGGAGAATGAGTGATAGCCACAGTAGCAGCAAGCCCAGATCTTTCCCCTATTTGGAGCCTTGTTTCTTGCATACCACAATCCCTGGGCTGCACTCAGAGATGAGGTGAGGGAAGAGCTTTTTTTCAGATAGGACTTTATTCTGCTCCCATCCACAGGGACCACTTAAGGCTCTTGATCTTGCAGCCTAAAATCTAAACCCTTTGTGCATAAATCTGCTTCAATGTGTAGCTTTCCTTTCCTTTTTTCTTTCCTTTCCTAAGACCATTCCTTTCCTAAGACCTTTCCTAAGACAGTGGGTTTTACACTGTCTTTACTGAGGAAACAGCCCAACCTCTCCATCTCCAGGCTGGTTGGGGTCAACATCTTCATTGACAGATGAAGCTCCCACTCAAACTCAACATTGCCTCAGAGTAGTTATGTGAATTTTAGAGAAGGCTTATTCAAGACGTTACCTTTGCTTCACCTAGTCAAGACAAGACAACAGTATGAGCAGTAGGATTGCTCATGTAGAGCAATCCAGATCCTCCTGGGTGAGGAGTGCCTACTAGACTAGATCTCTAGACTGATCTACTCTACATACAGCAGAGTCACAAAGGTCTGATCCCATTCTTGAGTAGGATGCCCTTTGCTGGAGCATTCATTAGACTGCATGAGAGTTTTCCAAAGCTGGAAATACATTATATTTACTTGGGTTTAGGTACCACATTCTTTAAAAAAGAAGTTTAATTGTTGTCCAAAACATTGTATTGTGAAAAGAGACCTCCAGCTTCCCTTGAATCATAGAATTGCTTTGGACCTTTAAGATCGATTCCAACCAGTAAGCCAGCACTGATGGGTCACCACTAAACCATAGAATCATAGAATTGTCAGGGTTGGAAAGGACCTTAAAGATCATCTAGTTCCAACACCTCCTGCCAAGAGTAGGGACACTTTCCACTAGACCAGGTTGCTCAGAGACCCATCCAGCCTGACCTTAAAAACTTCCAAAGATGGGGCTTCCTTCACCTCCCTGGGCAACCTGTTCCTATGTTTCGCCACCCTCATGGTAAAGAAATTCTTCCTAATGTCTTACTGAATCAACCCATCTCTAGTTTTAATCTGTTCCCTCTAGTCCTATCACTACCTGACATCCTAAAAAGTCCCTCCCCAGATTTCTTGTAGCCCCCTTAAGATACTGGAAGGCCACAGTAAGGTCTCCCTGGAGCCTTCTCTTCTCCAGACTGAACAACCCCAACTCTCTCAGTCTGTCTTCATAGGAGAGGTGCTCCAGCCCTCTGATCATCCTCGTGGCCCTTCTCTGGACATGTTCTGGCATGCCTGTATCTTTTTATGTCCCTCAGCATCACATGTCCATAGTTTTAAAACCCCTTCAGGGTTCACTTCTCTAGGCAGCTTGAGCCAAGCACTGACACTTTCAAGGAAGATGTTTTTCCTCATGTCCAACCTAAACCTCCCTTGGTGCAACTTAAGGCCATTTCCACTTATCCTGTCACTTCTTACTTGGGAGAAGAGTCTGAACCCCATCTGGCTCCAATCTCCCTTCAGGCAGTTGTGGAGTGAGGTCTTTTCTGAACATCCTCTTCCACCTGATCTGTAAAGCTTGTTTGTATCCATTTTAAAGCTCACCAATGTTTCTTTTGTCAACCTGGGACTAGGAATCGTTGTGGTACATAATTTTGTCAGGTTCCTTATTCTCCAGCAAAATATCCTTTTGCTGCCTCTGTAGACTTACTTGTATCATGTGGACCATTCATGCCCGTTGTGTTTATAGAGGAGTCTTCATGGCACCATTTCATTTTAAAATGCCACAACAGCACCCACACAAACAGAAGAATATTCATTTTCTCCTTTGTGCCGGGTTTCAGTGCTCTTTAAAGTTTTATGGAGATGTTGAATATTGAGTTGCATTCTACCCTATAGGTTATACAGTAACCATCAGCAATCTAGTGGAGAATGCTTCTAACATTTAAAAGCTGTCTAGTGCCTGATTTTTGTGCAGTTGAGCAACATCAGGTATTAACTGCAGTCCTCATGGTTGTATTTTTCCCACAGTGCTTTGCTGCTGAATAAATCATCTGTCCACATAGCTAAACTTTGGTTCTGGGTTTGGGATAAGGCCTTTTCTTTCCCGTGACATTTCTGATGTTGCACAGGGTCCCCTTGGCATGTCCCATGGGTGGTGCCACACCCTGTGAGTTCATGACATCTTGCCTACTGAGTTGACATCAACATGGCTGTGCAAGCCAAGCATCATCCTTCATCTGGGGAACTTCAAGAAGCATTTGTACACTTCCTGTAGATGGGACCAGACCTGGCATCATGTTCCTTGATGGCATTTTTCAGCTTCTGTTTTTAAGCAACTCTTCATCGGGTCAGAAATGCAATGGCCTGGAAATCCAGCTCCTTCTTATTTGGGCATCTTGATCTTTTCTTAGATCTGATTCCCATCTTAAATTGTGGATCTAATGAAGTGGTAAAACAAGTGCCTTTAAAAGCTGGAGTTTTCTTTGTTGTAACATCTTGGTCCTGAACACTTCTTAGTATTACATAGTCTATTTCCACTGAAGACCTTCACTGTCATTCAAATTTGGAGACCGTGGTCTGCATCTGGTTGTTGGAGAAATGTGCTCTATAGGAATGTCTGGGTAACTCAACAACACCAGTTTCCTAATTTATCCCTTCAATATTGTTGAGCCTCAGAACATAATTTTCCATGTACTTGTTTTTTTATTTTCTTATCAAGGTTGTTTTAACAACTTTCAAATAGACTCTGTCTGAAGATTTCACATCTAATGGTGTGAAACAAGATAAGGAGTTGGGGCACGTGCTTCTTGATTACAGGATAAGTTTTGAGGCTTACTTTTCCAAACTTATATTTTAGGAGGGGTGTTGCCAGGTTTTGTTTAGTACTGGCTTTATATTTTTCAAAGCCACTGAAATGGGATAAATCAGTGTGGGAATTTATTGAATAAAATGTATGGCTTCTCACTGATAAAACTCAAACCTCTTTTGTAGTGAGAAAGAAGAATACATAAAATTTCTGAGAAAAAACACTCTTTTCCTCCCAAAGTGACTTGGCATGCACCCAAACTATTCAACAGTCATCTATAAATTAGAGGTGGATAAGAACAAATAGATGTTATTAAAAACACATATAATGCTGGATTTGGATGGGGCTTTGTTTTTATTTACTTTCTGGGGGTGTTTTAAGGAAACAAGACAATTGAGTCATGACGAGCAGTCACTGTACAGATGGACTCTCAGATCTCCCTCTCTATCTCCCTTCTTATCATTGCTATAAAATGGCCAATGAGTTATTTTGGCAGAGCCAGAGCTTCTGTTGCAACTTCTGGCTAAAAGCTTTCTTAGAGCTCTTAAGCTCTCCCTCTCCATTATCCAGGCTCTGCATCATGATATGAACCTGCTTATCTCTGCTCAGTTTCTCAGAACATGTCCCACTTGGTTACATCATTGTCTCCTGCTCTGTCTCATGTAGTACTGTCCTTGTGGTCTCATTTCTCGTCCGATGGCAGCTGTCATGTGGCTATCCACTGTCTGATTTACTCCTGTCTTGTCTCAGCCCTCTAATGTCCCCTTAAGTTGTTTGAAAGATTTTTTTTTTTTTCCTCAGAGAATCCCAATATGGTGGGGGTTGGAAGGGTTGTCTGGAGACCATCTTGTCTAATGCCCCTGCTCCAGCAGGGTCACTCAGAGCAGGATATCCAGGATCACATTGTCCAGGCAGGTTTGGAATCTCTCCAGAGAAGGGGGCTCCACAACCTTTCTGGGCAGCCTGGGCCAGGCTCTGCCATCATCACAGAGAATTTTTTCCTCCTTTTCAGATGGAATCTCCTGTATTCTAGTTTGTGCCCATTTTCTCTTGTCCTATCACTGAGCACCACTGAAAAGAGTTTGGCCCCATTGTCTTGAACCCACTCTTTAGATATTGATCAGATCCCCTCTCAGTCTTCTCTAGGCTCAACAGTCCCAGGTCTCTCGAGCTTTCCTTTTCCCAGAAGTACTTCAGTTCCTTCAGCATCTTCATAGGCCTACTCTGGACACACTTGAACTGAGGATCCCAGAACTGAATATAATACTCCATATGTGACCTCACTATGGCAGAGTAGAGGAGGAGCAACCTTCTGGTCATGCTTCTCTTAATGCACACCTTCTTGGCTATGAAGGCACTTTGCAGCCTCATTACGAACTTGTTAACCACCAGGACTCCAAGGTACTTCTCTTGTGGAACTTCTTTACAGCAGGTCAACCTGTAGTGGTGCAGGGGGTTATTCCTCCCCAGGCACAGGACTCTACAGTCGTCCTTGTTAAGTTCCCCTCCACCCCAGTCTCCAGCTTGTCGAGGCTCACTGAATGGCAGCACAGCTCTTGTATGTCAGTCATTCCTCCCAGTTTTGTATCAGCAGCAAACTTGCTGGGGGTTCACTGTGTCCTTTCAGGTCATTGATTAATATGTTGAACAAGACTACTTTTGATGGTAACTGGTTCCATTTTGCTTCTGCTTTTTCTCGTTTCCACCCCTTCCTAGCTCTTAGCTCATCCACTGATCACAGACAAAACTATCTTGACTTTCAAGACATCCAACCTGATGTTGAGGTTGTTTTATCCCAGTCTCAGCAGTACCCTGACAATTTAGAACCCAGACATTGAAATCTTGCAGCTAATAACCATTTCCTATGCCTCCCTTGCTGTAAGCTATCCAGAAACTCCAACACGCATGCTTTGCTATTGCAAAATTGCTCTTCAAATACCTGAGAGCTTAGCCAAGCACAGAGGACACATGCCTGGTGGGAGATAGCATTCAGCAAGAGACAGAGCTGTCTAGACCTGGAGTGTACCACCCGTCCGTGTATATTTGGTAAAAAACAACTCTGCCTGCTGGATTTTATTTTTCTCACTGAGGTACACGTTGCTCTTAAATAAACATGATTATACCCTACATGGAGCTGCAGCTCAGTCCAAACACTAAAAATAGCAGACAGAAAGTAGAGACTTCAATTAGATGCATACTGCTCAACAATTTAACTTCTAATTGGCTTGTGGTTATTCCCCAACTAGGAACCAACCCTGTTGTGCTTAAAGAATTCACAGTCTAGAAAAACAGAGACCCAAAACTATTTTTTTTTTTAAAGTGAAATGACTAAAAAAAAAAAAAAAAGAAAAAAAAGAGAAAAAAAAAAAGAAAGAGGCTTCTGAGTTGCATGTCGAGGAACTCACATCTTTGTGTGCCACTTACTATTGGCTTAGAGCTATTCTGTGGCTAGTCCCACTGCCATGGATTGGACAGGTTCAGCTCCACATCCTTTCCTGAATTCCATTTCTGTAGCCCCACAAAGTTTTTCTAACCTACATTGGGTTAGATTGGGTTCCTGACTCAGCTTCAGTACCGCAGGACCAGTGGGCAGAAGCATCTCAAGGGTATCTTGATTTCTGCCCTCCGGCCACTGCAGTCCAAAGTCTATTTTCCTTTCAGCTAGCAACCACAGAGCCTCTATCATCTTCATTGCCTTAATTTTTATCCCTATTTAATTTTTCTTGTTGACTCAGCCTGGAAGCAGTAGAACTTCCAGACTGTGTGGTTAGTCATGGCATCAAGAAGTGATGCTCGTGCCTAGTAAAAAAATACATGCAGTGTTTCAACTGGTCACACAGACATCTAACACAAAGTGGCCTTCAACATCACCACCGTCACTTGTCTGAGACTGGCATGACCTGCTATTCCTCAAAGTGAATCATCACACCAGGTGCTGCTATAAATGCTGCTATAAATTCAGCTCTGCTTCCCCAAACCATGTCCCAGCATCCAATCCCTACTCCTGAGAGCCAGTATCACTCCAGCAAGGAGCTTCACAGACACCAGTGTGGCCTTAGTGGTTTCAATTTTGCACTATTCAATGGTGTCCAGACCTGCAATTATCTGACAGCTGACCAGCAATGTCCGCTTAGCCTTGCCCAGGGTGGGATAACAATAATAACAATGAATTACACTGAAAGTGAAACTATGCCCCATATCACAGTGGGGGACAGAAAATCATCCATCTGCTCTTGAATTGCTTGTGAATTAAGTAGTAATGAAGCTGTTATAAGAAGAAGAGAACAGAGGATAATCATGTGTAATACAACTAACAGCATGGGGCAGCTCTGTGTGAAGAGAAGGATGGTAAGTGATTCAAGCTAGTGTTTGATTCCCCATAAAAAAAACCCAACCAAATTTCAGACATTTTTCTAACATAGAATCATAGAACGCTTTGGGTTGTAAGGGACCTTATTCAAGGTCATCTAGTCCAACACCCCTGTAGTGAACAGGGACATCTACAACTAGATCAGGTTATTCAGAGCCTCATCCAACCTGACCTCAGTGTTTCCAGGGCTTCAGCCACCTCTCTTTTTTATTCATAGACTTGATATCTTAATTTGTGATGTTCCATCAAAGTAATTAAAAAAAACCAACCCCAAAAAAACCCTTCATCCCCCAAAATTATACAGTTATGTTGGTTTGTTGGTTTTTGGTTTGTTTTGTTTTGTTTTAAAATAGGTTTTATTATCAAGCAGTGAACTGAATTAAAGCACAGAAGTGAGATGATGATTACATTAAGTACAGCTTGATGATTAACCAAGGGATGCTTCAAGTCCTAAAAGATGAGATTGTAGCAACATTGTGCAGCAGTGACACTCTGGGTGGCCAACAGGCTCCCATCTGAAATGGCTTTCGTGCCAATTGTCTTGTGTCTGGGCTTGTTTTTGTTTTATTCTTTAACTCCTGTAATTTCAGAAAAGTGAGTAAGAGCCAAGCTGCATGAGAGGCCATTCTCTGTACTGGCTACAACAGCTGGATGAAGCCAGATTGCCACACAGTCATCATACAACTCCACAAATAATGGTCATTTTGGCAGCTTAAGCTCCGCCACTACAGTTGTCTTGGAGGAATCCACCCCTGCGTCACCACATTCATTGGCAAATATCTCTAGGTAAGCTAGAAAAAAAGAGGCAAATTATTTCATTGCACACAATGGGACCAAGATTAATACCCAGAATTGGAGGTGAACCCACTTTGGCTTCTTGCAATACGAATTGTTCACCAGAATGCCTCCAGGACTGGTACTCAGAGATATGAACTGGTGAGCCCACATCCCACTCCTGGCCACCATCATGAGCCCATCATCCTCCTGGGGTTTCAACTATCAGCAGGACTGGTGGCCCCAGTTCACAGTTCATTGTTCTGCCTCTCTTACAGCCTTTCCAGCCTAAAAAGAAGAGATGTGTGCTGCTAAAAGCCTACTGCATTAACTCTGACAAATGTAAAAGTAGCTAAATAACAGGAACAGGAAATAACTACCCAAGGTTTGCCAACCGCCAGCCAAACTAACCCGCTCGAATAATGTTTGAGCCCAATTTGCTAAAAACTGTGATCTAGAGTTAAACATAGCAAGATGCAAATAACACAGGGCAAGAGCTGGCTTGGGTTGGATCCTTGCTTTGGTTTGCAGACCTTGGAATAACTCTCCCTTTTTATTTGGTGCTGGGAAGAGCAGAGGGAGTTCTAGGGGTTGCACACGCTCAGCACCTCCCAGGAATTGCTCCACATTTCACAGTATCAGGCCTTTGATAGTAGGTTACCCATTCTGCAGAGCACACACAGTATACTTAGGGATACGTTGAAATGAGAGACTGCAGATGAACAGATTTTTGCCTGGGATCCTTTCATTTAAAGCCTGGATGGACACACACACAAACTGCATCTCATAGACTATGGAGCACAAAGCAGATGTTTCCAAACCCTATTACTGAGGATCCCAGCGTGGGAACGCTTGGTCACCACACTGAAATGCCATTACCATTTCAGTCTAGTCTGGATGGTCTTCAGTCACAGCCATATTGTGAAGTGCCTAAAACCTCACCCTATGCTGACTTCTTGCCCTTTTGCCAGGTGAGGTTGGAGATGAAAAGAGGAGCTGTGGGGCTGGGATTCCCATATGAAATGGTTGAGGGGTTGACCATGAAATGCTCTGAATTTAGGCTCATTGTGTTTTCATCTTCCAAAACACAGAGAGTACAAGCTCTGTTTCAGCTGCACCACCACTTGGTACAGTTCATTTTTGTTCAAGAGGCACCATGCATACAGTTCAGTTTGGGACCTGTGGAAGTAAGGAAAGGGAGGCCGTGTCTAGGGCAGGGCTTAGGGTATCTGACCATGTTCAAGAACCACACCTTGAATCCTGGGTTCAGATTAGGGGCCCTCACTCCAAAAGGGTTGAGGGACTGGAACATGTCCAGAGAAGGGCAACGAAACTGGAGAAGGGTCTAGAGCACAAGTCTGGTGAGAAGTGGCTGAGGGATCTCAGCTGTTGAACTTGAAGAAAGCTCAAGGGAGACCTTCTCACTCCCAACAACTCCCTGAAAGAGGTAGAAGCCAGGTAGGGTCAGTCTCTTCTCACAAGGAAAAAGCATCAGGACAAGAGGAAATGGCCTCAGGTTGAATAAGGAAGGGTTTAGGTTGCACATTAGAAAAACTGCCTCCCTCAAAAGGGTTGTCAAGATCTGTCCCAATATGCCCAGGGCAGTGGTGGAGCCCCCATTCCTGGAGGGCTTTAAAAGCCATGGAGATGTGGTGCTGAGGGACATGGTTTAGTGGTAGGATTGGCAGCGATGGGCCAACAGTTGGACTTCATGATATTTAAGATCTTTTCCAACCAAAATGATTCTCTTATTTTATGATTCTAGTTAGTGCCCAAATTTGCATTGCAGCTGCTGCAATGTGGCTGTTGGCAGTGCATTCAGTAATAGAAGTACCTGGAAATACACCCTATAGAGCATGTAAGATGAAAAAAAAAAAAAAAAAAAAAGAAAAAGAAAATGCACACCCTCTGAGAGCTATAATAAAGGGAAACACTAGGAAAAATAGAAGTTCTGTTACAGTGAATGAAGCTGTATCTTGGCAAGCAAGAAGTTATCCCTTCAAGTGTCAAAGCAAGTGGATCTGAATGGTGCTGGGTGCTGTGTATATAAATAAAGTGATGCTGTTAATAGTAAACAGCTCCTCTGCTCTTTTAAAAGACCTATTCCTGCGACACATGCAGAAAGTTAAAGTTACAACTCTGTGAAATTTCAGTTTGTGCCCTCATCTGTTTAGCATTTACTCTTTGGCTGGTTGCGCAAAGAATTTCAGCTTTTGGAATAATGTTTGTGGTAGGTGGTCCCTTCAAAGCTGCTTTCTTTCATTGAAGAGTTTTGATTTGCTGCACGAGAATCATGCAAACTTTTCCTTTAACTGCATCCAACGGTGTGATTAACCAGTGTAAGAAAAACTACTCTTGCAATATTTCCCCTTTCAGTCCAATTGGATACTTAGAAGTGGAATTTTTCCTTGAATTTTAGGGTCAGAGAACTTGTCTGGGGCTTCTCCCCCATCATTCCCAAGTGAAAAACAAAATATTTATATGCAAAATGGACACTCTGTTTATCAACATATAATCTAAATATAGTTCTATATCATTGTTTTTATATCCATATATGAACACACCTTAACACAACAGTAACTACCCTTTGCAGCTAACCCAGCCATAAAATAAATGTACTTCCTTCTTTAGGAAATCATTTTTTTCAAAGGACATTTACAATGATTATGGCAAGGACATGGGATAGCAACATGACAGTCGAAGTACTTTCTCCCTTTGTCTTCTCATTCTCTTTAATAAATCATGGGAGCACTTTCCATCAGGAAAGCATAGAGGAATAAAGAAGGCTTAAAAAGCAAGAATTGAATCTTTCATTGTAAATATTAATAAGATATATCAGTACAGCCATCAGGACATATAACAGGGTTCCTGATTCCCATGGAACAAATACTGTGTGAAATATAGCTGAATGTGTGCTTGCTGGGGAAGTGACCCACACAGGCACAAAAATTGTCCCCCCCAAAATACTAAAAATCAGCAAATCCACATGGGAATCCTTTCTTCTTAATTAAAATAAAAAGAAAGTAGGTTTGTTCAGGTTAATTTTACCCAGCTCTCTAGAGAATAAATGCTCCATTGCAAGTAAAATACCTGCTGGACACATATGGGGACCTCTGCATGTACTTAGCTTTCTAAAACACTAAATAACAATGAGACTTCATGCAGCGAATGCTCAAACCAAGGCTAAACTGAGGATGGAAAACCCAGTGGAACAAAACAGGTGGAGGAGGACAAAGGACTCAATCAATGGGAAACATAAGCAGCAAATGCATAAGGAGAAAGCCTGGAAGAAAAGTAAATTGGGTTTCAGAAAAAGTAAATTGGTTTTCGGTTTCTCTTGAGACACATCACTCCCAAATCACAGAATCCTAGGATGGTAAAGGTTGGAAGGGACCTCTGGAGATCATCTTGTTGAACCTACCTGCTCCAACAGAGTCACCCAGAGCAGAGTGCCCAGGATTGCATTGTCCAGGCAGGTTTAGAATCTCTCCAGGGAAGGAGACTCCACAGCCTCCTTGAGGAGCCTGGGTCAGGCTCCTGCACCCTCACAGTAAAGACGTTTTTACTTATGCAATAACACAACCCAGAAGAGCAGCACTGTCTCTTTGACTAAGAATCAATGGATTTTATGGTTGAAATATC
>JAOEGS010001625.1:20867-35225 GCA_025447755.1 Corythornis vintsioides
TGCTGAGGGTACCCTCACTCACTCACTCACTCACTCACTCACTCACTCACTCACTCACTCACTCACTCACTCACTCAGCACTTGCAGGTGCAGCCCATCACCCCATGGATTTCTGTCTGTTGTTTACCCAAGTGATTTCTAACCCAATCCTTATCAACTAGTGGAGAGTCCTCCTTCCTTCAGGTTTTCTCTCTTACTTCCAAGGTTTGGGATTCCTGAAGGCTGGACTTAGCACTAAAGACTGCAGCAAAGGAGGCATTCAGTAACTTTGCCTTCTCTGTATACTCTGTCACCAGGTTTGCCACCTCATTAGGCAGTGGTCCCACATTTTCCCTAGTCTTCCTCTTACCATTAATGTGTCTGAAGAAGCCCTTGTTCTCTTTTACTTCCTCTGTCAGAGTTAATTCCAAGACAGCCTTGTACTTCTTTTTTGTGTCCCTAGATACCCTGACAGCATTCCTGTAATTCTCCCAAGTGACCACTCCCCTTTTCTACATACTTTGAACATTTTCTTCCACGTGTGTTCTTCCAGCATCTCCTTGATCATCCATCCTCATTTTCTGCCTTATCTACTTGATTTTTTACTCAAAGAAATGCACCTGTCTTGAGCATGGAGGAAGTGATATTTAAATATTAATCAGCCTCTACCTTCTAGTGTCTTAGCCCACAGAGTTTGAAAATCACTGGACTTACCATGGGAACAGTTTGGCATGTTGGAAATGGGTCGATTAAATGCTTAACTCCCTTATTATTCTGGAATTTAAAACACTGTTAAAATAATATATTCTTTATGAATAGCATTTACTTTTTCATGTGCTAACACACATGCAGGAGTTACTATACCAAATGAAGCAGGAGAAGCCAGAATGTGAAGTATCCTCTGTCGTTAAAGTGGTGGTACATAGAATCAGGATCATTCAGGTTGGAAAAGACCCTTGGGATCATTAAGTCCAACCATTAACCCTATTCTAGAGTTCACCTCTAAACCATGTTCCCCAAAACCATATCCCAACCACTCTTAAACACATCCAGAGATGGTGACTCAATCACCTCCCTGGGCAGCCTGTGCCAGGTGCTGGCTACTCTTTCAGTGAAAATTTTTCCCTAATGCCCAGTCTAAACCCACCCTGTTGCAGCTGGAATCCATCCCCTCTTGTTCTATCACTACCTGTGAGAAGAGACCAGCACCAACCTCTCCACAATGTCCTTTCAGGTAGTTGTAGAGTGATCAGGTCTCCTCTCAGCCTCCTCTTCCTCAAACTAAGCAGTCCCAGCTCCTTCAATTGCTCTTCATAAGATTTATTCCCCAGGCCCTTCACCAGCTCTGTTGCCTCCTCTGCACTGGCTCCAGCCCCAAGAGATCTCTCTTGGATTGAGGTGCCCAGAACTGGACACAACACTCAAGCTGTGGCCTCCCCAGTGCCCAGTACAGAGGGACAATCCCCTCCCTACTTCTCCTGTCACACTGTTTCTAATCCAAGCCAGGATGCCATTGGCTTTCTTGGCCAGCTGGGCACACTGCTGGCTCATCTTCAGCCTCTTGTCAATTAGAATCCCCAGGTCCTTTTCCACCAGGCAGTTTTCCAGCCACACTGCCCCAGGCCTGGAACTTTGCATGGGGTTGTTGTGGCCCAAGTGCAGGACCCTGCACTTGCCCTTGTTAAACCTCATCCCATTGCCATTGGCCCATTGATCCAATCTATTCAAGTTTCTCTGTAGAGCCTAACTCCTAACCCTCCTGCCTAACTTGGTGTCATCTGCAAATGTAATGATGATACACTCTGT
Source organism: Corythornis vintsioides (assembly GCA_025447755.1). Classification (NCBI taxonomy): domain Eukaryota; kingdom Metazoa; phylum Chordata; class Aves; order Coraciiformes; family Alcedinidae; genus Corythornis; species Corythornis vintsioides. The sequence goes on from JAOEGS010001625.1 coordinate 22,653, forward strand.
GTCCTTATCTAGATCATCAATAAAGATGTTAAACAGAAAAGTTCCCAACACTGAGCCCTAAGAAACACCGCTTGTGACCAGCTACCAGTTGGATTTGACACCACTGATGACCACTCTTTGGGCCCTTCCATCCAGCCAGTGCATTCATCCAGCAGATTAGATGCTCATCCAGGCCATGAGCAGTCTTTCCATCAAGAACATTTGACCCATTGCAGCCAAACCAAATCTGGGATCTTTTTTTCCTGAGCAGTCTTTGCTAAACTTTTTGTTTTCTGAAAAATTTCTTTCCTAGCCAAGGAACTGGCTCATAACACAAAGCACAGATGATAAAGATTTGCCCTCTGTATGCAGAAACCACCCCTTGCTTGTCCTGGGAAAGTCATGGACAGCTCTTTCATGGGCAGCAGCAGTTATTTAATAACATAAAAGAAAAACTCCATGAAAAATGAAAGCTTCATTAAAACTTCATGAAACTGCATTTAAACTTCATGAGGCTTCATTTAAATCCTGGTTTCACCAGGGTATTATTTTGTCTTTCTGACCCTTATGGGTAAAAAGGAAGATGACAACTGTCTTTTTTGGAAGTAGGACATGCATGACCTATGGGAGCACTACTTTTTTCATTTTAAAGAGAGGAGATTTTTTTTTTTTTTTAAATATTTTATGCTACCCAGCCCTTGGGAGCTTTGATGGGAGTCTTGCAGGCAGGGAGATCTCTCACTGTCCCTCTCCTCCAGCTCCAGTTCTTGCCTACATGGCTGGATGCTCTGCTGATGTTGGAGATTAGGTCCAAACCCCTCTAGGCAAGGAGGAACTTAAATATGCATCTCCCACATCCTAAACAGATACTTTAATCACTGAGATATTGCATAAGGAGAGGGAGGAGGGTGCCTTTGGGAAGAAAGGACCTTTCCTTGTTTCTTGGAAAAAAAAGGTATTAGGGCAGCAGTTTCAAGATCTCCTGAGACCTCCAGAGTGATGACCCCTCCCTGAAAAGATACACTGATTTCTTCAAGCCTTAACTATACTTTTCACCATTTCTACTAACTGGCTTATATGACTCTTCATCTACTCCTCTCCAGATGTCCCCAGTTTGTATCTGGCAGGTTGTTGAGGTGGCTGTTTGAGGCAGATCCAACTCCATTAAGTCCATCATAATATAGTTTTTGTTTGTTACTTTTTCAACAACAGGCACCTCTATATAAAGCATATTACATACTTCACATATCATAAATACTAAAAGCTGCAGCTGATGTTGCTCTGGAGACATTCCAGACCTGCCTGGATGTGTTCCTGGGTGACTTGGTCTAGGTGCCCCTGTTCTGGCAGGGGGGTTGGACTAGATGATCTTCTAGCTCCCTTCCAAGCCCTGACATTCTGTGATTCTGTGATGCCAGCGTTTCACATTTATCCTGCACTTATATTAAAGATGTTTCATATAAGGCAGTAGTCACCCATAGCTGTTGCTCATGCATCTGCATGGTGCTACACAGTGTCTCAAAGGAGAAATCAAAACAGGCCTTTGATGTAAAGTATCTTATCTTCTTGGGAGGAAGGAAAAATTTCTTCAAAGAAGGGTTTGTCAAGGCCTGGCTCATGGTGGTGGAGTCCCCATCCCTGGAGGGGTTTCAGAGCTGTGGACATAGCTTAGTGGTGACCTGGCAGTGCTGGGTTAATGGCTGGACTTGATGATCTTAAAGGTCTCTTCAAAAAAAAAAAAAAAAAAAAAAAAAGTGATTTTATAATTTTACCACTTTTATTCTAAACTCAGGTGGAAAAAAAAAAAAAAAAGTATGTTGTATGTCATCTCTGTCCTGTAAGAGGAAATGTTTCAGATTATTTCTTTGGAAAAAGAGCCACAAGCAGGCACACAACTCTTTACACCAGTGTAATTTAACCATTTGCTCTGTAACTGGAGGAAGATGTGCTCAATCTGGAGAGGGCTTGGTGCCTAAGCCTTGAGAGTAGGTAACAGCAGAAAGAAAAGAAAGCCAAATCTTTGATCTCAGGCAAGGTGCTAATTTGTTAAGATTTGGGTGTTGTTAGGGCCTTAGGAAGCCAGGGCCAGCACAGAGCCAGGGTGCTTATCTGGCAGGGGATTAATGATGCATCACTATCTCCACACTCAGCCATTTACCCCAGCGTTTGAAGACCAGCCTATGTGTCAGTGGAGGCATTAGAGTGGACACCTTGAGCCCATCAGGTTTATCTGTCTGCTGCTGACAGGAACAGTAGGTGACACCAAGCCAGGGAGGCAACTTCAAAGTTTTGTGGGCTGAAGTCTTGCACTGAAGACAAACAACCTTTGCCTCTGGGGCTGGGACAAACAGCCAGGCGGGGAGGGCAGCTGGGAGATGAAAGGCTTGTCCCCTCAGCCTTGCTGCTCGAGCTGGTCTTCATTAAATGTTTTAATGGAAACTCATCTTGGCCCCTCCTGAAAGCAAAGGAGTTTTAAAAGGAAGAACAAGGGTATTTGAAGTGGGTGAAGACCAGAGAAGTCACCTGCTGCTTGTGCAAACACAACGCTCAAGCAGAGTAGCAGTCACTTTATGTTGGTTTTGGGGGATAAAATGCAGCATTTCTTTCTAAAGGATAGGGTACTATGTGCAGAAAAGCCTTGGGGAGGGAAAAGAAAAATATGAGAAGTAGAGGCAATTTGCCCAACACTTCCTCTCTCCTTTTCCAGATCTCATCTGCTCCAGTAGATGTTTTTGCCTCTCTTCAAACCTCATCCCTCCTACCCCAGTAGACCTCCACAGTTATAACCACCACTACCAAACCTCACAACCAGCTTGAAAATACCACTGAACCTAAAACAAATAATCTGATAGCTTTCCAAATGGTCACTTTTAAGCAAATGAGAAGTTTGTTTAAAAGGTAGTGAGGTAAGATGCTGCTCCTTGAGGCCAGGTTTAATGTTTGAATCAGTGAGCTTAACACCCTATGTTTTGTCTTCCTGGTGTGATTTTTACTAATAGGCATTAAAATAAAATATTCCAGGAAAATAATTTTAAAATAAATATCGCACATATTTCGCCTTTATCTTCTTGCACAGTCTGGAGGGTAAATCCATAAGGACCAACAAGGTGATTCTGCCTGCACATTTTAAATCTCTGAACAGTATCAGTCTGGATCCATTTCTGAATTTATCTATGGCATCCACAGACATGAGGTTATTTTCAAGACGTCACCATTAAAGATTTGACGTGTAAATTTATTTATTAATGGAAGTACAGGGCCGTGCAGTTAACCAGTATGATTGCAGCCCTAGAATTTCCCCAGCTAAACCCCAAGTGTTTCTATTAACAGCCCACACCATTTGATTGCGACATGCTGGGAGTGGGAGAAGCAACATGATGAACTTCACACTCTCTGAAGGTGGCAGATAAGGGCTGCAGAGCTGGTGGCAGGTACGGGTGGCTCTTGAAGCCACCTCAATGCCAGTTTGGGTTGGAAGGAGCACCTCTGCCCTCTTCTGGGACAGCCACAGCCTAGCCTGACCTCCACAAGAATTGAAACCCCCTGGATATGCATCACTTGTGATGGTCTTTGGAGGACAACAGCTATGAAGATGTGTGCATTAGAGCTTTCTGCTCATGCAAAGGAATCTCTTCATTAAAATCTCACTCAGGCTCCAGGACTCAGCACCTTTATCAAGAGACTCAGGATGAGAAGGTCACCTGGAAGGCCCTCTGAAGACAGAGCATCCTTCCCTTTGGCGATTGGAGGACACAAAACTCATCCACGCCTCAGTGTGCATCTCAATCTCGCTCGCTTGTGGTCCAGGCTTGCTTCTTTTTTTTTTTTGGCTGCCTTTAATTTGTGGCCATTCAGTAACCACTAGTTGCAGGCCTGCTGGGCTCAGCCCCCTTTACAGAAGCTGTTTTCTGCAACCACAACGTTTCAGAAAAATCAGGATGTGATGGGATATTTATTCTTTGATTGTTTAACAACATCTGAGAATTCGAGCAATTCCCATAAGACCCTGAGGAATGCAGAGCCAGAGGAGGAAAAGCCATGCCAGAACCAACCCCTTCACATTTCTTTTGGACTGTGGAAACCAGAGCCAAAGAAAAGCTGGGATAACAAAGTGTATGGTGGTTTTAATTAGCTGCAAGCCGGCACATTTCTGGCATGTGGGGGCTGATTGTGTTTGTTTAATGATGAATAAATATGGAATGGCGTGGGTGGGTGCAGAAGATTATACAGAATGCTGTAATGCATAGGGAATATAAGGAATGTCACTGCAATATCACAGCATGGTCACATCACAGATGGAGCAACACCACCCTGCTCTTTCCCAAGGGAAATCTACTTGTGGAGGATTTGGGGTAGGCTCTTTGGGTCTGTTTCAAACATGCTAGGGAAGGAGGGTTTTTGGAAGAGTGTTGCCCATTGTTGTGTGCTTGCAAACTAAATGCTCATAGGGCTGAATGTCACACCTGGAGCTCTAAGCAAGCCTAGTGAGATGCTGAGCAAAGCTCCTGGGTTGCCATGTGGTATTGGCACCCACTGTATTTTCCCCTTTCCCAGTGTTACAGAACACAGCTGGGAGTGCACCTCCTCCAGGGCTGAAGCAGAAGTATTCACTGCCACATTTACAGAAGCAGAGGACCATCCAGAGTGGGACAACCAGTCCTTGTGGTTAAAAGCCATGAAACAAACTCAATGGAGTCAAAGCTAACCCTCCACATCCCAAACACTCCCCACTAGTTAGTACAAAGCTTTCAGTACAAAAAAACCCCGAAGTTATTAAAATGTAATGGTGTTTTGATCCCTAAATTAGCATGACCAGTACATAGACATTGGGCTAAGCCAACAGCTCATCTCTCACTGTCAGTACAGAGGAGGGCAAAGCTCCAAGCAGACAAGCTAAGATGCAAAGGATGGGAAAAACTCCGTGTCTCTTGCAGAGAGTGGTAGACATCTGGGATTAATACAGTGCATGCACACGTATATTTACATATATATATATATGGTGTAATAAACAATAATCAAATCTTTGGACCATACTGGGGGATATCACAGGCCACACACACCAAGGGACAAGATTTAAAGTCGATCTGCCAAATGATCCTCCCTCCAGCCACACATCCCTGCTCACATCAAGCATGGCTTTGGGAACTGGTCACGCTTCTTGCCCCCAGAGCCATTGCAGAAGACCACCATGAAGATTTCATAATTGCTTTGTTTAATGATGTTTTACAGCTGTAATTCTGCTGTAGTGTATTTTTCTGGGTTATATCTGGAACGGTAGCTGCTTTCTGTATGATTTCAACTTAATTCAATATGCAACTTGGTCAAGAGGCAAAGGCACCTATGACTGAATCTTGAACCCAGGTGGCTCAGAAGGAGCAGCAATGGGCACTTTGCTGGTCACATTGTCCTGTCTGCCCCATTACTCTTGCCTTAATAGACCTGCCTGAATCATCTGGAAGCCCACTGGACACATCTGTAGGGAGGTATGATTTTGCACACCTTGCTTGTGATCCACTTCTGAAGCAATCATTACAAATCCGAAGCACACATCCTTGATAGTGAGTCATGAAAACAGGCTGGAAAACGTGTTATGTGGAAACCAAAGTGCAAAAAAGCACTTTGAACTGTAATAAAAGGTCTTCAGACACACCAGATTTCAGGCAGGTTTCTAAAGCTTGGGCCCCTTTTCAGTGGTACCCAGCAACAGGACAAGGGGAATGGGCACAAACTGAAACACAGAAGGTTCCACCTAAACATAAGAAAAAACTTCTTTGCTATGAGGGTGATGGAGACCTGGAACAGGCTGCCCAGAGATATTGTGAAGTCTTCTTCTCTGAAGAGATTCCAAAACTGCCTGGAAAATGTGATCCTGGGCACCCTGCTCTGGGTGATCCTGCTGGAGCAGGGAGGTTGGATGGGATGATCTCCAGAGGTCCCTTCCAACCCCAACCATCCTGCGATTCTGTGATGCAATATTCTTTTACACTCCTTAGGACTCAGCTATAGTTTGCATAAAATAGATGAGACCTAAAATCTTGACTTCCATCTTCCCAGCCTGTTTTATCCCAAAACCCATGGCAAAGCCCATCTCCAGCAGTACATTCAGGCTGAGAGACTGCCACTTGTGTGAACAGGAGTGGTACACTCTCCCTGCTGGTGCTTGCTGCTGTCACCAGCACATAAGACTGTAATCTGGAACACTAGACAGGGCCCATAAACTGTAAAACCATCACTGTGCCTTGCAATGAGGTGATCCCACAGGTTTCAGTCATTGTTGCAGCTTGAGGAGGTCCCATCTTGCTTGGAGATGCAACAACCAGACTAGCACCTTCAGCATCATTTCCCTCTCTCACCCATATTGCTTTTAAATTACATGAAAAAACTCTCAGCTCACAGCCATCTCCATGGGGAGCTGGTCCTTTATTATCCTTTTCCTTTCTGGCACAGCAGCCAAGAGCAAGACAGAGTTGAGTCCACTGTTATCAGTCTCTCTGGAAACTCAAGCATCTGGTGCCGCATCTCATGGCATCCTTTCAAATCAGCAGCCAGGCAGCTGCCAAGCACATGTGCAAAGGGAAAGCTCTGCCTGTTAGTTCAAGCAATGCTATAATAAGAGCATTCACTCTCAGCAGCACCACCCTTGCTGGGGGTGACTTCCTGGACCTGTCTAGCTCTGTGATTCCAGTGCGATATAAAGCAGCTCACACACTGACAGCAAACATCAGGCTGAGTATGGGGGGGGGAGGGTATTTTATTCCTCCTACAGCACAATGCTTTGGAGTCAAGGAAAGATGGAGACACTCAGATTTGTGGGGTGTTCTCCAAAGCATTCAAGTGGCAGATGTTGTGGTCCAGCCCATAGGTCACCTTATTTTGGGTAGAACAGAGAGAAGGGCATGACAGGATTTCAGATTGGCACTGTCATTATAAAAAAAGGATGCCTTGGAAACACCTGAATTGCTCTAATGGCCAGGAAAAAAAAAAAAACCAACAGTTATTTGCAGAGTGAGGGCAGTGCCTGGCATAGCAAGTCTAGCACAACACCAAGGGCATTGCCCCCTGCCATCTGAAGAAGAAGGATTGTCCCTGATCCCTTCACTAGGCCCAGTGCTGAATGTTGGTAGATGCTCCCTACACGTCAGGACTGAGCCATCACAGAAGAGATGCCACCCCAAGTCTCCTAGGAAATGGTTTAACAGCACCTAACATTAGCATGCAGGTTGGGAGCTTTGGGCCAGGGAAAGCCCCTGTTTTCTTGGCAGGCAAACTTACTTGGCTTTACTTACTCATCCTCTGCATTTTCTTCTTATGGCCTGGGACATTCTTTTAGCACATGAATATCTGGTTTTGGTCCCAAAGAAAGGTTGAGTTCTTCCTGGAGATTCAATTACATTGAGTAAAAATTAATTCCTCTTGTCACTACTACAGAGAGCTGATTCAGGGCAGGAGAGGGACATCAGATGGGTTCCACTTGAACATAAGGAAAAACTTCTTTATTGTGAGAATGCCAGAGCCTAGCCCAGGTTGCACAAACATGTTGCAGAGTCTCCTTCCCTAGAGAGATCCCAAACCCACCTGGACAGCACAATCCTGGGCATCCTGCTCCAGGTGACCCTGCTGGAGCAGGGTGTTGGACAAGATGAACTTCAGAGGTCCCTTTCAACCCCTACCATTTTGTAATTTATCCAGCTGACATGTCTAAATGTTGTTCAATGAGCACCTTACACCTTTTCTTGTCACTTTTCCCTATCACTTATTTTCCCTGATCTGGGGAATCCCCAGTCCTGGAAGAACAGCACACACCCTGCATGTGCAGCAGCCAGATGGGAGGTGAAGAGGGCTGCCTGCAAGGACAAGACCTTCGCTGCTTTCCCTCCCACACATGCTTTGAGGACATGGCCTCAAGTTGTACCTGGGGAGGTTTAGGTTGTACATCAGGAAAAATGTCTTCTCCACAAGCGTTGTCCAGGTCTGTCCCAGGCTGCCTAGGGCAGTGGTGGAGTTCCCATCCCTGGAGGGGTTTCAGAGCAGTGGAGGTGTGGTGCTGAGGGACATGGGTTAATGGTGGGATTGGCAGTGCTTGGCTAATGGTCGGACTTGATGATTTTAAAGTTCTCTTCCAACCCGAATGATACTATGCCCACACATCAGTTTCTCTGAGGAGTTTATGTCTCACTCTGCAGAAGGGGAGGATAGCTCAGATTTCCATGGGGTGGAGAAGAAAAAGTTGCTTTTGGCTCTCCAGCCTGCAAAGGGTTCAAAGGGGGTGAAACTGCATTTTCCCTGGGGGCATAGGGTGCTATTTGCAGAGTACTCAGCTGAACATGCACTTCATCCCTGCAGGATGGGAGGTCTGCAACGCCAGAAAAAGGAATAAATAGGAAGAGAGAAAGCCTGGAGTCTGCTGTCACTTTCACTGATTTCATTCTAGGCACTAATTTCGGCAACACCAGCCCTCCTTTGCCCGGCGGCGCCGGTTGGTTATTCCCCCGAACATCAACACAATGGGCAGACGATGCCCATCCTTTCAGCTTTCTTTGGTAGGGAGGGGGAAAAAAACCCACTCCCGGATCACGTCCCAACCCAACAGAATTTGGGAGAAGTGCTAGAACTAATGTAAACAGAGAATTACACTCTTACAGCTGCATGTGGTGTTATAATTACACAAGAATGCCGCTCAGCCGCTGGTGCATCATCTGCGCCACGCTGTCGCCAAATATGCAGATGTTCAGCCTTACTTTTATTAAGCATGACAATGCCCAGCAGGATCTATTTTCTCTGATTATACTCAAATGGAGAGGAATATTAAAAGGCAGGATAATTAAAAATAGATGCCTAAACAAAGGATGTGTCTACAATTCTTTTTCCTAGTGCTTTGAAATAGTTCAAATTTCTCGGCTGGCTCGTGTATACAGGGAACCAAAAGGATGTCTTAAATTCAGACATATGTCTTCATTCTGTTTAATGTGCCAGAACAAAAACATAGCTCGAGACCACCATGAATTGATTTTTAAGCAACAGCTCCTTGTTCCACTCTGTCAGACTCCATAGCAAATTTTGCAGCTTGGATATAATAGTTTCCTACAAGGAAAAAAAAAAAAAAAAAAAAAAAAGAAGAAAGATATAAAGTCTATCTGCTGAATTTTATGGTGGGGATGTTGCATGGGGAGCATGACCTCCTTTCAGGTATTAACTCTGTATTATTAAGCATTATTTTTTACAACAGACACTCAGAGGAGCACGTGTGCAGGGATGCTTTGCAGAAAGTCTATGCAAGAGGCATTTAATGAAATGGCCTCTGACACGGCAGACCCAGGATTTATCATCGTGCTCTGAGCTTTTGTGGGGATGAGGGCATGTGGAAAGAAAACAACCTCATTTGGAGGACAGTCAGCCTGTCAGTCACAGGTCAGGGAATGGGAAAAGGTAAAGGCACTAATGTAACACAACTGGGAACTGCAAAGTTCAGGAATGGTAGGAAACATGGGAAAAGGGAAACTCAGGCCAGAAAAGCCATGTTATGCAAGTGCACAAAAAAAAGGGCACAAGTCAGACTTTCCAAGTGTGCACACTTTCAGGATGCAGTGAGAAGAGATGCAGCAAGTGGCTGGAAATGACCCAGTGATGAGCAAGAGCAGTGCTGCTCCCTTCAGACCAGGAGGTGGTGGCAAGGATGGCTGGAAGGATGCAGGACAAGGCACCAGAGGATGGGGTTCCATATAGCTGTGGCTCAGTGGGTGGTGCTGGATGCTGCCTGAGGAAGGAGAGGAAAGGCTCTGACTTGTGCAAATCCGCCTCCACCCTGAGAACCAGCCACCCTAAAACAAAACTGAATGAAATAATTCAACCTTGGCTCTAGACACATTCCCCCATGTCCTGCCACATAAAGCAAGCCACAGCTCCTCATCAGCTTGAAAGTTTTGCAATGAGAAGCAGAGAATAGTTGCCACAATGAAGGGGAAAAAAACCCCAACCCTAAACCCCTCATAACTTCAGCACAGTCTTGCAGGGGCTGGAGGTAGCTGGGGCAGAACCCTGAAGGCCAGAGTGGAAAGAGAAAGGTAGAGTCAAGGTATCTCTCAGTCATCATTTGCTGGGCTATAGGATGAAGAGGATGGTTAACAATGAAAGTATCAAAACCATGTTGGGTTTTTTTTTGTCCTTCAAATTCAGCATTTCCAAATCCTCGTTCAACTCTCAGCTCTTTTCTTAGCAGACCTCAAGTGTATGAGCCCTAGTGCGCCCTAGTGCCTCCACCCCGGGGAAGTCACTGGGACACTTCAGTGATCACAAAGCTAAAAGCAGCTTGACAACAGGTTTTGGTGCCTAAAACAGAACCTGGGCAGCATTTAGGTGCTTAAATCCCAAACCCCATCTTGAAAATCCCCAACCTCCTGCCTTATCTAAGGGGGCCTAAACATGGCAGGTGTCTTGGCTGTGATCCAAAATCCCCCCAGAAACCCTGGGCTCAGGGTCTGTATTTCATCCAGAGACTCTTTGATGTTCAACATATCAGGAGCCCTCATGGAGGGAGCCTGCATACTCCTCTCCCCCAGAGCTAGCCCAGAATAGCCCACTTTAGCACCAGTCACTGTGCTTCCAGCTCTTGTCTGCACAATAGATTTTACACAGTGATAGAACAAAGCAAGCTCCAAGGAGGAAAAATTTAGGTACATGGCCATTCAGCTTGGTGGTGGAGCCTCAGAATTAGTTTTGCCTTTTGGAAGTGCCTAGTGCTGTCATCCTCAGAGGACACCAGTGCTTGTGGACTATGTGTCATTACTGTGATTTAATCTGGAATAACTCAGCAGCTTCCCACAATCACCTCTTATTGGTGTGATTGCTCCATCCTGCAGCAAGCCCCAAATTGATCTAAGTTTGTGTTTTCTAATGTTTTCAAGAGAGTGCTGCAAACACCTCAGCAGGTATGCTCAGTTTTATGACTTTATGCTGACTAGGAAGGTCCACGCTCCTGCAGACAATTTTGTGCCATGGATGTCCAGAACCAGATCTGTAAATGTCATCCACTATTTGTTTTCTTGTTTTTTTTCTCATATAGAAATATCCATTGGGGTGCTTTAGGGGAAGACTGTGCACTATGGAACTGGAGGATCCAATGAGAACAAGAGGGGAGGCTTAGGGGGCTGTGAAGTGGGTGGGAAGGTGATGATGCTGCCCTGACTCCTGAGAGGAGTGGGGAAAAAAGGTGTTCTGAGCTCCAGCAGCAACAGCTGGAACTGCTCTTGCCCCTCTGATGGCAGAGCTGTGCAGGATGCCGAGGTGTCCCCTCACCCAAGAACAAAGGAAGCAAGAACAACAGTGAGTGAAAAATAGGTTATTCCAGGAGGAAGTCTAGATTAAGCAGACAGATTTCCTCTACATAAATCTCACTGTGAAATGACTCATTAAAACACAAGCTTTTCCCCTCACTTCCAAACAACTCTCGCTCAGGGCGGTTCTCTGGGATGATAACACCATTCTCCAAGATGTTTGTAGGTTCTTCTGAATGGAGTTTCTGGGGTTTGGGGAAGTGTCCTTGCTCTTGGCTGTGCCTGGCTGCCGGGCAGGCTTGCTCTGGGAGTAGTGTTGGGTCCATGCTCTCAATTTCCAGGTGGTACTCAACCTTCTGGGACAGCTCAATTTGAAGGACAGGACTCATTCCCCGAAGGACCAGATGCTTTTGCACTATGTGCAAAGCTTTAGTCAAAGACATGAGACTTTGTTTGGTTCCAGCTCCTTGATTTTCAAATCTCTTTTTAGGAGCTTTGGCACCTCATTACCAAGGTTTGGTCTGGGGTGTTGTTTCCCCCAACCCTGCCTTGTGCCTCTTGCAACTAATCTGGAGATAAACTGGGTAAGATGGTTTCACTGCACCATCCTAAAGCAAAGCAAAGTCATGTTTCTTGTCATTGCAGAGCACACTTCTCACAAGGTCATCCTCCCACCTCCATCCTCACAGGACCCAGCTATTATCACAGACAGATAACAGTCTTGTCACACATACACACACATATATATGTATTTCCTAGACTTTTTTTAGACTGTATCTGTTTGTACACACTCGAGATCAAGGGGAGGGAAAAAAAAAAAGAAATCACAAACCAAACACAGGCCTTCATGCTTTGTTTTCTCCCACAATCGTTAAGTGTTAAACCAACATCTGGATGCTTTATAAATGTGTTATTTAGAGAGAGAGTTCCCCAGAAGTGTTTATTTGTGATGCCTTCGTCCCTGTGGCAGAGCAGCTTTTTGACGTGGGGCTCACTGGCAGTTCATTTCATTGAAGTGACTCTTTTGTAGTCTCGGTGTCTGTACAATTGCCAGAGCCAGAAGATTACCACATTAAAAATACACGTCAGCCTCGTTAAGGAGCAGTGTCTAGCAACATCCGGCGGGGAGCTCGCTGCTGGTGGAAGCCTCGAGTTAAAGGCAGGATTCACTCCCTTGGACGAGCAAGGAGCTTGTGGGATCACAAGTGCTATCACAGAATCACAGAACCACAGAATCACAGAATGTGAGGGGTTGGAAGGGACCTAGAAGATCCTCTAGTCCAACCCCCCTGCCAGAGCAGGGGCACCTAGACCAAGTCACCCA
>JAOEGS010001625.1:35715-53652 GCA_025447755.1 Corythornis vintsioides
CCAACTGACTCCCATTGCCTCTTGTCCTGTCACTGGATGACACTGAGCAGAGTCTGGCTCCATCCTCCCCACACTCATCCTTAAGATTCACTTTTTTAGCACAACCTCCACGTCCTATCACCCTCCTTTTATCCCCCCTGCTCTTCAGCAAGCAGGGGAAGAAGGGAGGTTTCCCCTCTGTCCAGCCCCTCCCAGAGCACTGCTGCACCATATACACAATATACCCTATAGCACAAGAATCCATCTACATTGCTTCTCTCCCTTTGCTATACCTACTTTCTCACCAACAGCCTGCAGTTCCATGTATACACCACCATAAAACAGCTTCACTGATGCTGAACAACAACACACCTCTCTCTCTTTTTCTTTGGCGTCCAGTATGGGTTTGCTGGGTGAGGAGAGAGGAATGTTTAAGGCACTTTTTACTCTGTCACTTGACCTATTTCCTGGACTCTGGTACAACTCACTCAGCACAGACCCTTGTGAGGTTGACAAGGGGTGAAATGCTGTGGCTGCTCTGAGAGCAATCAGAGTGCTGCAGGTTTTGGCTTCAGCCCCTTGGTCACATTGAAAAGGTAACCCCAGTGACATCTCTCTGGGGAGAGATGGGAAAGTGGGTACCATAATGTGTCACCACAATCTTCACACTGAAGAGGGTGGAAAACAGTGTTAAAACACTAAACTCCTTCTGGTGTGTTGAATCAATGTTGGCCTTCAGGGAACAGTGGGAGAGACTGCTGGGAAAAAGGAAACAAGTTGTGTAGAAGAAACCAAACCAAATCACATGGCTGTGAACACGACTCCAGCTTGAATTTTACATGTAACTTGAAATATATTGTTATATTTTCTAATGTGGATTTTAAACCTAATTGAAAACACATCAGCTTCATTAAACTGAAGCTGGGTGGCAAGGGAAAATAGGACATGCTGGATGGAAACTGCTGTCAAGCGTAGCACTTCATAGGAGCTGAGATGCTGCTGTACTTTGTCAGTGTATTCCCATTAAAAAAAAATGCAAAATCCCCCAAGCAAAACAAAAAACCAACCAACCAAACAAAAAAACCCCTGACCCAAAAAGTGCCAACAACCTTCCTTAATTACTCCTGGGACAAAGGAAGAAGTTGCACAGCATCAGGACACATGCAAAGCATGCTTTTAATTATCTCCCGTTAAGACTATCTCCATGCTCTGGAGAGAAATGAAGAGAGGAAGGAATTTTGGGTGATTGGGTTTTATTTATATTATAAATTGGTCTGGCTACAACCAGATGTGCTGCAGGGGAAGGATTTCTGTCATAGTCTCTTTTCTCTTGACATTGGCTCTAGAGACAACCTGAGAAAGTAATCTTCACAGAGCAAGTGCCTGCCCTCCTGAGAAGCCATCATTTTCTCCTGATGAACTTCCTTCATAAAGCAACTTTCCCTCAGCCTTTCAAGGGCATTTGGTATGAACTACCTCACCATGTCTTTGTTGAGTAGTTCAAGTACAGTCTTGTCCAACATATGACATGCATGAACAGACAGAGTGGACCCTCAGCAAGTATTCTGATGATACAAGACTGGGAGGAGTGACTGACATACAAGAGCTGTGCTGACATTCAATGAGACTTCAGCAAGCTGGAGGGCTGGGTGGAGGTGAACCTAATATAGTTCAACAAGGGCAAGTGTAGAGCCCTGCATCTGGGGATGGGTAACACCATGCACTAGTACAGGTGAGGGATTGATCTTCTCAGAGAAGGACCTGGGAGTTCTTGTGGGCAATGAATTGCAAAGTGCCCTCATGGCCAAGAGGGACAACGTTATCTTGGGGCATATAAAAAGCGTGTGAACACTAGGGTGAGAGAGGTTTTCCTCCCCTTCTACTCTTCTCTAGTGAGGACACCTCTGGATGCTGAGGGGACTGGAGCATCTCTTTGGCAAGGAAAATCTGAGCTAAGGGGCTGTTTAGCCTGGAGGAGCCTGAGAGGGGGTCGGTCTCTTCTCAGTGGTACCCAGTGACAGGACAAGGAGAAAAGGTCATAAACTGGATTCCAGGAGGTTCCACATGAACAGGAGTAAAAAAAATCTTTTCTGTGAGGGCACCAGAGCCTGGCCCAAGATGCTCAGAAAGGCTGTGGAGTCCCCTTCTCTGGAGAGATTCCAAACCCTCCTGGATGTGATCCTGGGGCACCCTGCTCTGGGTGATCCTGCTGGAGCAGGGGGGTTGGACCAGATGATCTCCAGAGGTCCCTTCCAACCCCTAAGACAGAGATTCTCTTGGAGCTGTGCTCACAAGAGCAGTCAGCAGTCGTGTGCACAGAGGAACAGCCCCGTGTGTGGTGGGAGCTGCAAGACATGAAAGTGTAAAGTGTGATTTTATTCTCTCTTGGACCAAGTGTGACTGCACCATCATTGAACAAAGGAAGCGGTCACTTTATATTTAGAACTATTTACAGTGCCTTTAGTTTTCTATCAGCTTTGTTCATGGGTTTTACAGATCTACTGCTAAGCCTGTGATTTCCTTAACCCCAAGCGTAGCTATTTCACAGCACTAAACTTAAAGTTCCTAAGGGGCCTTCAGGATTTTCACACCTCCAGAGACTGCAAAGTTAGCCAAATTTCCATTGCCTCTCAAGCAGCATTTCTTCTGGATTTTTTTTTTTTGCAATTTCACAGCTAAAGTACAATGTCAAAACTTTCAACTAATTATATCCCTCATATATTCAGTAAATATTGACCTTTCTAATACTCTCTCCAGATCTTGGACTTATGCTGCACCATTCAAAGATCCCCTTCACGCAGTCCTGGAGCTCAAGTTAGAGGTGGCAAACTCTGCAGCACTTGAGGTTTTGTGAATTTGGCAAAGTCTGTTTCAGGTTCACGGAGTTTGCTTGCTAATTTTGGGTAGAAAAAAAATGTATTTCACCACCATTGCAAATCATATTGTTTTCCGCCAAGGTACACAGTTTACAAAAAAGCAAACATATTTTTCTTCCTCGGGGAGAGCACAACACCTGTCCAAGTGCATGGCAGCACAAACAGCACTCTATTTATTGACTTATGTATATATAGTTCCCCTCCCCCACTTTCTCAAGTTCATGTTTTTCACATCACCCGTTCTCTAGGGTTTTTTCCTTGCTCTCCCCAACCGCCCCCCCCCCCCCCCCCTTTTCTCCCCCCCCCCCCCCCCCGCCCCCCCCCACTGCCCATCCTCTTGTTTTTCAGAATAGAAGCACAACATAAAGCAAACAGCATTTTGGGTTCAGTGACTATAGAGGACTGAGCAGACTGTAGCTATGAGCTACATCCATTGTCCTCTTTCACCCCTCAAATAGTGCAAGTAAATGAAATGAAAATGACCTCACGTACCTGTGAGTTACATCTCATGAAGAAAAATAATACAAATTCTAAGGGGTATCTTTTTTCACTCAACATATCCAGCAAAAAAAACCAAAGCTCATCAGGTTACCCTGATTCAGCCAGGGCTGCCTCAGTTCACCTCATGGGTTTTCCTTCAAGTATGTCTCTGGGTTTGAAAGCATGCATCACAAGCCCTGAGGGCAATCAGAGTGACTCTAAAATCCATCCTTAATCACACCACCACCACCAGAGGCACTCATATTCAGTGTTGACCATTAATCAAGGCAAATGTCACATGCATTTCTTTTTTTTTTTTTCTGCTTAGAAAATGATCAGGCATTTCGGGATCTGGAATGCATCAGAACCAGACCAAGGATCAAGTTCTTTTTTTCTTTTAATTTGATAGTGGAGAAGGTCCCATCCTGCACCACTGCAAGGAAGCAGCCACCCCAGTGGGGCTGGGGGCACACGTACCCACATACCTACAGCCTGTCCAAAGCGTTGCCAGAACTGACATGTTTACTTGCACTGTTTGCAATCAAAGGGTCTCTACCACATTTTTTTTTTTTCAGAAAGGGAACTACTCCAGTGGAAGTGGTGTGAGACAGGGGGATGATTCACAGCTTTATTTCGGCGCCGTTGTTTTCACAGTCAGCTCTGCAAGCAATATATCATCTCTTGGCTGAGATGGGCTACCTCCTCCTCTCACATGAAGCATCTCCATTTGCCTCTCTTCATGTTTTGGCTGCCAAAGCCAGGCCTGTGGATGGGAGCAGAAAGTAATTAAGCCACGAGGTTGGCGCATTGCATTGATTTGCCTCTTCCAGCCAATTTGTCTTTCTGAACTGACCGGTTACATCACGTGCTGTGATCTCAGTGCTGACACGAGTTCAAGTTGCCTGCAGAAACCTGTGCCCTTTCTTCAGAAGATAATAAGTACCAGACCTCTGAGTGTCTGCTGAAAAGAGGAGAAAAGCTGCTGCCAGCTCCCCAGTCCCCTTGGGTGCCTTTGTGGTGGTCAAAGAGCAGACTTGTACCAGTTCATGCTGCATGATGGCACATGCTGCATCAAGAGAAGATGCTGAGGGCACTGGAGCATCCCAGCCATGAGGAAAGGCTGAGAGACCTGGGGCTGTTTAGCCAGCAGAGGAGAAGACTGAGAAGGGATCTGATCAATGCTTATCAATATATAAAAGGTGGGAGTGAAAAGAATGGGGCCAGACTCTTCCCAGTGGTAACCAGTAAAAGGACAAAGGGAATGCAGAAAGTTCCACCAAAACGAGGAAAAATGTGTTTGCTGGGAGGGTGCCAGAGCCTGACCCAGGCTGCCCAGAGAGATTGTGGAGTCTCCTTCTCTGGAGAGATTTCAAAGCTGCCTGGACATTCTGCTCTAGGAGACACTGCTGGAGCAGAAGGCTTGGACTAGGTGACCTTCAGAATTTCCTTCCATCTTCCACCATGTTGGATATGGTTATAACAAGCTTGGATGTAAACCTTATAAACTCTTTACCTAATGGCTCATGGTCCCAATTATTTAAGCACCAGTTCTTCAGACAGCCAAAGAGCTACAGTTAAAGGAGAATGTGTGTGCAATGCTTTCCAGGCAAGATTAGGACTTCTTCTTGGAGCTGGCATCATGTAGAAAATCCTTTTGGAACAAGAAGTGAAACAATTTAAAAAAAATATGTGAAAATGTGGGCAGAACTCCATATTTTTTTACTTTCTCACTTGCCATAAATTGTTTGGATAAAGTTGAAAATACATTTTGGATGGAAAAAAAAAAGGTTGTGACCACAGTATTCTTTTGGGATGAGGTAAGGGGTGGGCATGGTGTTTATAATGGCATTTCCACCAATATTCTACCATCCAAGCTCTTATGAATGTTTCTGATTGAGCCTTCCTCTCTGAAAATGGGAGCTCATAGCCCAGAAGCCCAACATTATCCTGGGTTGCATCCCCACAGTGTGAGCAGCAGACTGAGGGAGGAATTGTTGAATGCCTCCCCACTTCTTCCTGCATGCTGGCTTCCACCCTATGGAGCTGTCCTTGTCTGCATACAGCAAAGGGCAGGATTGTGGCCTCTGGGCATGATGTCTTTCCTATGCCAACCTTCAAGGGTACAGATAAAATGTCAGTGGTTTAATTCTATTATTCTTTCAAATAACAGGAGGATGTTTTACAAGTATCTACAAAAATATATGTAATTCCTAGTTCCAAAATAATGATGCTTACAGGAAAATGATCACAGTAGATTTTTACAGAACAAGTACACATTTTTGCTTTACAATAGGAAAATGTGTTTTCTTATTAGAAATGTTCTGTGTATCTTCCACTACTACAGCAAAATTTCTCATCAGAAGGGTTTGGTGAGACTTTCTCACCTACTCTAGACATAAAGCTGAATTTGCTGCTATAGTCCACCAGTAATTTTCTTCTCCAGTGAAAAGAACTTTCTTACACCTGTGTTGGAGACTGGGGCCCTCTCAACAGGATACTCTTTTACCACTTTCCCAAAATATTTCTTCTCTGCCTCAGTGATGCTTCCTCAGACAACAGCATTCAGTCAGATCAGAACTAGCTGGTGCTGCAGTAAATGCGTGCTGGAGAAGATGGGAAGGACATGGCCTCCAGTTGAATGCACACAAAATACTGAATTACTTTAACAGGAATAAAAACAGACATTGATTTTGTTGCTCCAGTACCATTTAAAGTTTGTCTTATAAGCCAGGGCTCCCTCTCCTGCAGCTATAATTACTTGAGTCATGGTTCATTAATATCTCTGCCTGATACATGATGCAACGACCATAATTACAGCTCAAGACCTCATCCTGTATCATTAGCAGAAGCTTTTGCATTTGATGCTGAGAATGATTCAAGTGAAGAATTGCTTTCTGTGACTTGTCATAAATAAGGGACCATTATCATCAAAACCCCAGCCTTGATTTATATGGGTGGTTTGCTTAGGCTGCCAGGATTGAGCCTCTTAATACCTATTGTTACCAAGGGATTTTTGTGGAAGTTGATCTGGTTTAATCAAAGACTTGCTGCTTCTAATAAGATTTAGGAAAGCAGCAAGAAACAAAAACAATCCTGTCTGAATGGATTTCTCCTACTCTTCACGTTTTCTCCAGTCTTGGATTATTAATTGCTATGACTGTGATATGCTTTGATTTATTTAAATCAAAGCATGCCTCCTTGGCTTCGGTTGCTCTCAGTTTAACTTTAAATAGACATTGATACAAGACGTAGTGATATAAAGAACATCTGGTTTTGATAAATGACATCCGGAGATGCATGGGACTACTGAACTCAGAAACTCCACAAGTATCTGCAGGTTACTTAGCATCACAATATACACATATATTTTGTTTGCAGCACTAAAAGCAAAACGAAAGCATTCATGACAATGTTCACATGAACACCTACACATCATGGGAAACAAAAAAGGCCTCTAGTAAAAGTTTATTAAACAACGACTGGAGGCTGAACCTCACACATATGAAGCCCTCAGTTACTACTCTGGCTCTGCAAAGGACATTAAAGTGCACGTAATTATGGCCATATTGAAAAGGAACCTAATTGTTGTTACTTCCTCCTCAATTAGCTACAGTGAAATGCAAATTCCAAACCCACATAACTACGTAAAGCACATTGAAAAATCACTCTCCTGAAGCAGGATTCCTAGGCAGTACTTTTTCCTCCACTGGCTCTGAGGAAATGCATCTGAGGATCTGACTTACACATGCAATTAATAAATAGAAGGGAACCAGATCAGGAAAACACAGAACAAAATATTTCGGTTGAGATGTTTTTCCAGTGCATTTACATCTAAATAAGTTCAGTGTCATTGACCAAGTGCAAGGGACTGGAACACTGTGGAACAATGTCCAGCTTTGAGCATGTTCTCCAGCATATGATACCTGTTGTGGTCACATAAAAATGTGTGAGGATGCAGAGATGTGTCAGAAGTGTCGTCTCACATCACTTAACATCCATTTGTCCAAGAACCACACGAGGAGTTGGTTTTGTGCTTTCAAACCATTAAAATACCCCACCCCATACACTTCTTTTAGAAGATAAATTGAAGAGATCCAGTTTTATTGAAATGCAACTGAAATTGCTGCCAAGGTGAAGGATGCAGGAAAGGGGGCTGCAAAGTTAATGGGAACAGTGTGGGGTTATGGTCATAGTGGGTAGACTGCAGGACAAGGAGGCTTCAGATCAGAAGGAAACACTGTCTGTAAGACCCTGAAGCCCAGGAGTTGCTTAGCAGAGGTGAGGGATTGAGGTCATAGAGAACAGGCTGAGCTTCCAAAGGGACAGGTAACTTCCTTGGGCACCATTTAACTTTATGAGTCTGGGGCAGACAACATCCATTGATCCTGGGCAAAGGAAGGGGAGTTATCTTGGGGAGGGGGGAGCAAAACACTTTCCTGACTTTGAAGACGGGCCTGTGATCATGGCTGTTTGCATGTTTTTCTAGATGTACATATTCAAGGTTTGGGTTTTTTTTTTTTACCCAGAGCAGCCCCTGAATCCTAAAGACTAAGAGTAGCTTATCTCCAACCCTTCAATCAATTCCCATTATTTCATTGTTCAGAAGGATTTCCAAAGGGGGGTACAGAGTCACACCAGCAACAGATTAAGGGAAACCACTTAAGACTCTTCCTGCAAATGGTAAAAGGAGGTTCCATCCTGTGAATTCTACCTTATTTCCTCTGCTAGGGGACTGTTTGAGCAGGTAGGGATTGTCCAGGATAACCAAACTAGTTAAGCAGATGCTTACTTAAGGGCTTTGCTCAGTCAGAGGCTTAATGAACTCAGCAGCCCTAATGTTAACTCTTTAGGTAAACCCACTCTAAATTAAGGTTGTGTACTGCACCAGCCAGGGGTGAGAGGGTGGCAGCAAATGTTCTGATGTCACCATCTGCTGGGCTGAGGCCCAAAGGAATGGGCCACAGTCTGTCTGAGCAACTTCTAATTGGGTAGTCCCACAGATCATTAATTATCTGTACAGCAGTCGCTGAAGGGCACGTTCCAGGTTAGAAACTGATGCTTCCAATTTGCTTAGAGAGAAGGGAGCTGTGCTTTAAAAACACACTGCAGTGTAAGCTCCTACCAGAAGACTGTAGAATCATTTCATTGTTTTGATTGGAAGAGAACTTGAAAAATATCAAGTCCAACCATTAACCCAGCACTAAACCATGTCAGAACCACATGTCCATGGTTTTTAAACCCCACCAGGGATGGGGACTCCACCACTGCTCTAGGGGCAGGCCTTGACAACCATTTCAGGGAAGACATTTCTCCTCATGTCCAACCTAAACCTCCCCTGGCACAACTTGAGTCTGTTTCCTCTTGTACTAACCCCACCTGACTCCAGCCTCCTTTTAGGGAGTTGTCAGGAGTGAGAAAATCTTCCCTGAGCCTCCCTTTCTCCAGGCTAAACAACCCCAGTTCCCCCAGACATTTCTCATAATATTTGTTCTCTAGACCACTCATCAGCTTCATTGCCCTTCTTTCCACACACTCCAGCTCCCTCAATGTCCTTCTGGGAAGTGTGGGGTCTAGTTGTAATGAGATTTGCAGGTGTAAGTGGTCTTGAGAGTTGTATGCCTGATTCTGAAAGAAGCTTTGAGCCAGTCCCGTCACAACCCTCCCCTCTCCCACTCGCTGCCAGTGGGCATCTCTCCCCATCACCATGAGGCATTATCTGCACATGCCTTCAGGAAGATTTTAGCCCCATAAGGAGCCTGGCTGCCACAATCTACTGGGATGCAGGCTCTGCAGCCATGCTCCTGCACACTTCTAAACCCAGAAAATGCTTTATCCTTTGCAAGAGGAAGGAAAAAAAGGAGGATGAGATGGCGAAATTGCCTACGGTGACAATTTGCTCATCAGAAGCGGTGATGAGCAAAAAAGCACCCATTGAAATCTCCTTAGACAACAAAATGAACCTCAGCCGGCTTCCAAGACTGGAAAAGGAGTTGCGGCAGTTACAGCAATTATAGGCATTAGAGCTGCCAATCACTTTCATTATTTAACATAACCAAGTAGCCAATAAGGGACTTAAAGTTGCTTTATGTTAAGCTGCTGTGCCACTTTACGATCCTCATGTTATTATGCACAACTTATATATAAGCAAAAAAGAAGTAGAGGATTTCAGGAGGAAGCCTTCCTACAGAACTCAGGGAATTTACAATGCACAGGGAAACTATTCATGCTCGTTAAGGAACGTTACCTCATTGATCTTTTCAGTGGTCAGAAAAGGAAAAAATTATTGATTTAAGGTCACTGTAAAGGTCACATCCCAGAGAACAAACTAGTTATGACAATGATTCCTCTCATTTTGAGAGAAAGATTCAAGCCAGTGTTGCCTGTGGATTTCTACATGCTCATATAAGCATTGGAAATGAATTCTTGGTACAGTGACACAGCTCTTCTAATAGCAGGATCAGATTTATATGGTTTGATTAGTGTCTATTGAAACCATCTAGCAGCAACTGTTCATGCAATAACTTACATGTCACTACATGCAGATCATCTGTGCTCAGTTCCATTGAGTTGTCTTACGCTTTTGCAGGCTCCTGGTACAACCCATAGCTCTAAATGATCTAAGATGGCACAGTCCCAGAAAACCCATCACAAGTACAGCTGGGTTCCCAAACAGGAGTTCAGATATTACACTTGTCACACATAAACTTACTGGAAGGAGTTGTCAAACACAAATAAAACAGCATCTGCTGTCGACTGCTACCAGAAACTAATCCAGGAAGGGCTTTGCACTGACCTGATGACATGCAGAGGTAACTGGACTCAGGTACACCATGCTTTGCTGAGTCCCTCCTTAAAGCTGAAGGAGCCTTTAGCAGTGAGGTTTGGGACACAAGGAGACACTGTGTTCACATCAGCAGCCCATCAGAGTGCTATCACTGGAAATCCTCTTTATAGCAAGCACATAAACCTGACCACTGTTAATATCAATCCACAGTAGCTGGGGAGATGCTCTTGACCACAAATTATTCTAAGCCATTCTGAATCTGCTGGTGCTGCATCCAGTGGCATCAAGTTCTAGAAGTTTTTATTTGACTGGCACTGTCAATTGAGCTGTGGGTTCAGAAAACCTTCATAGTTAACTCCAGGCTGGTTTCTGACTGTAACTGCCAGCTCAGAGCTCAGCATTAGTATTGGTACTGGGGACAGCTCTCTTAAGTATCTTTATCAATTATCTCAACGAGGACATCAAGGCACCCTCATTAAGTTTGTAGACAACACAAAGTTAGGTGGGAGTCTTTATCTGCTGGAGAGTAGGGAGGGTCTACAGAGGGGTCTGGCCAAGCTGGGTGGATGGGCTGAGGTCAGTGGGATGAGGTTCAACAAGGCCTGTACTTGGCACTGGTGAGGCCACAGCTCAAATATAGGGTTCAGTTTTGGACCCTTTACTTCAAGAAGGACTCACTCCAAGAGGGGCTGGAGCATGTCCAGAGATGGGGAACCAAGCTGAAGAAGGGTCTAGAGCACAAGTCCGGTGAGGAGAGGCTGAAGGACCTGAAGTTGTTTAGGCTGGAGAAAATGGGGTTCAGGGGAGACATGACAAGAGGAAACCACCTTAAGTTGCAGCAGTGGAGGTTTAGGTTGGACATGAGGAGAAATATCTTCCCCAAAAGGGGTGTCAAGGCCTTGCCCAGGCTGCCCAGGGCAGTGCTGGAGTCCCCATCCCTGAAGGACTATGGACATGTGGTGCTGAGGGACATGGTTTAGTGTACACTGGCAGTACTGGGTTAATGACTGGACTTATGTTTTTAAAGATCTCTTCCAGCCAAAATGATTCTATGTTTCTGTTTCTATTTAGATTGAAAGTGAGGTGATATCTGGAGAATACAAGCACAAAAAAAAAAAAAAAATCCTAGTACTCTACCTCTCTGCATTCACACATTACTAAATGTTACACTTCGTGTAATATACCTTATTTAAAAGAAGAAAATGTAAGAAAATGTAAGAAAATTTCTATGTAAGGAAAATTACATAGGAGAGGGAGGATGTTGTTCCTTGTTTTATCAGATGGGGTGGGGAGAAATACACTTTCTAAATTTTTTTCCATGCAAGTCATACTGTACTGGATCTGTAAGGAAGAAGGCTTCTTGAAATATATCAGTGGTAAGAGGAAGAAGAGGGAAAGTGTGGGCCCACAGCTGAATGAGGTGGCAGCCCTGACAACTGCAGAGAAGGCAGAGCTGCTGAACACCTTCTTTGCTTCAGACTTTACTACTAAGACCAGCCCCTGTGTACTCCAATCCCTGGATGAAGGGGAAAGAGCCTCATGGAGGGATGACTCTCCACTGGTTAATGAAGTCTGGGTTAAGGACCAATTGTACAAACTGAATATTTGCCCCCTGGCTCCAGAGGGACAACAATCTGCTCGAGAGAGTCCAACAGAGGCTACAAGGATGCTGAAGGGACTGGAACTCTTGTCTTATGAGGAAAGGCTGAGACACCTGGGGCTTAGAGAAGACTGAGAGGGGATTTAATAAATATTTATAAATATCTGAAGGCTGAGTGTCAGGAGGAGGGGGGCAGCCTCTTCTCACTTGTGCCCTGTGATAGGACAAGGGGCAATGGATGGAAGCTGGAGCACAGCAAGTTCCACTTCAACATGAGGAGGAACTTCTTTACTGTAAGGGTCACAGAGCCTACAATGGGCTCCCCAGAGAGGTTGTGGACTCTCCTACTCTGAAGATTTTCAAGACCCACCTGGATGCCTTCCTGTGTGACCTGTGCTAGAGTAGATTCTATTCTATGGTCCTGCTCTGGCAGGTGGGTTGGGCTTGAAGATCTCCATGGTCTTTTCCAACCCCTGACATCCTGTGATCCTGTGAACATGCCAGGTTTGTTTCACAGCTCTGCCCACCAGAGGCTATCTGGCATTGTGCAGAAGGGATGGACAGCGAAGGCAAGTTGGACAGACACTTGCCATCTCTGGTGACAGTATCACAAAGTGGTGGAGGTTGGAGGAGGATCTCTGGAGATCATCTCATCCAACCCCTCTGCTCCATCAGGGTCACCAGAGCAGGGTGACCAGGATTGCATTTTCCAGGCAGTTTTGGAATCTCTTCAGAGAAGGAGACACCACAAGCTATCTGGGCAGCCTGGGACAGGGCTCAGCACCCTCACAGCAAATAATTTTTTCCTCCTGTTCAGACATAACCTCCTGAGATCCAGATTTTGCCAGTTGTCCTTTGCCCTGTCATTGGGTACTACTGACAAGAGTCTGGCTCCATCCTCTTGACCCCCCACCCTTTAGTTATTAATAAGTATTGATAAAATCCCCAGGTGTGCTGTGCCATTGCTGCAATCCTTTGTGGAGCACTGAGGCCACCCTTCACCGTCTACAGCCTCTACCAACAACAGCATGCACAACCAGCACCTTCCTCACTGTCCAGTCAGGCAACTGTACAAGATTCCTGAAGTATTGACAGGGCAAAATAGTCCAAGCCCTCTGATGGGGAAAAAATCTTGTCTAGAAGGGCTTTTTTCTGAGGTTGTCTCTCTCTAGCATTTTTCCTTCCCAAAGTTGCTTTTCTACACCAGTGCTTTTCTACCCTGAGTGCCGTGAGGATGGGGCACATAACGTTGGGAAGAACTTTCTACAAGTGACATCTGAGATTCTGCATGTGGAAATGAATGTTGGGGAAGGAGATTGGTTCCATGAACCAGCACGATTTTCCTAGGGTTACTCCTGTTAGTGCTTTCTTTTCATGCAGCCTGCAGTGCAGACGTAGCAAGCCACCATCTCACTGGCAGTGAGAATCACAGGGATGAGAGGAAAGGGAGACAAGGAACACTGAATGCTGCAACACTCCTCCCCACCTCCAAGCTAATTCAGTGTGGGCTTCTCTTGATCAAAGTTCCTACTCCACAATATATTGTAATTTATGTGTGTTGGAGGCATACAATAATGCTGAGCTAATGTGGTTTTGTACTTAAGTAAACATGTTTTCAGGGTTACTAATGCATGACAGAAAGTGCTGGGTTGAAGTCTTTCCTGAATTAGAAAAAAAAAAAGAAAACCAGCTCTATAAAAGGAGCAATGTGTCTCACTGATGGTATCCAAAGGTCTGCAAATCACTATCTTAGTCTTATCCTTAATCTTAGATATCACTATCTTAGTCTTAATCCTTATCTTAGATAAGGAACTATTTTTTTTTGTAATTATGAGGCTGAGGACCAAGCATCCTGTTATACCTGAGCTCTTCTGCTCTTCTTCTTATCATCTTTCTTAGAGCAGTAGAAGACACACACCTTTCTCAGGTCTTAGGACTGTAAAACACAAACATCCCAAATAGGTTTTAAATTATGAAAAAGCACATAAAAAATGTTACCTTAGTTTACTATAAAATAATAAACAGTGGTGTGTACTGTCAGGGGAAAATGTAAATTAAATACTACTACTTATTTTTCTATCTAGCAGAGTCTCAACATCTTTTAAATCTGACTGTACAACTGAGTAATACATCATGAAACTAAAACCACAAGTTCTTTCTTGTTGGAAAAGATCTTTTTGTAAGATTTCTTTAGAGACCTGTTTGGGTAGGGGAGATTATCTGCTTAGATGGCAACACTGACACAAAGCCCAGGTCCTTATCACTGGTGATGCTTTCCTACCATTCCCTTAAAACGAGATGGTGAACTGTAATAATGATTTTGTTTGATGTATTTTTAATGCATGTTCTGAAGGATCTCATCTGATAAACTATCATGAGAAACGGACCTTCCACAGCATTTCCTAATACAGCACGTGGTTTTGATCTATAAAGTAAACCACAATAAGAAAACCACGTGTTAACAGCGTGGGAACACCAAGAAGAGAGACCTTTCTTACTGTGTTTTGAACATGAGGAGATTTCTAGATAGTTGTGCACTGCTGACGTCTCTTTCATCAGGGAGACAGATCCCAGAGCTTGGTCAGAACAACAAAAGTGACACGAAGCAGGAAAGATAGGAACTGAAGGAGGGGGGACAGTGAGTGGAGATAAGATGCTGAGCTTCACAGATATTTCACAGGTTCATGGGAGAGGATAGTACCTTGAAGGAGGAGTTTGGAACAGAAATGCAAACATATTCCACAAACCTCAGAGGAGAAACCTGAGTGACAGGAGCTCTGCTTCCACAGAAATATGGCAAACACTGGATCACATTAAGGATCCAGGTATCCTGGTTCAGACAGTGCCTATAATACCTAAATAATACTAATAAATTAAATAACTAATAAACACCAGCCATAATACCACTGCTCTCCTGATGTAGAGTAACACTGTGATCCTGCCAGCACTCAGTGCCTGCAAGCGTCTTCACTGCTGCCAACATTGCTGATCCAGTGAGATTTTCCTGCAGGAAAGAGGATTATTAATAAGAAAAAAATTAAAAAGAGGAGGGCAGGAGATGACAAAGTGCTCTGTGACTCCTTGGGTGGTGTGAAGAAGTGGAAAGGAGAACTGTAATCTGCTGTCTCATGCCAGGAAGTATCACAGAAGCAGGAGACAGCAAATTCAAACCAAGCCAAGGAGATGCTCTGTCACACCACATCCCCTCAAACCATGAAACTACTGCTGCAGGAGCTCTGCCTGCATTCAAAAGCATTAGACTGTTTAAAATACAAGTCCACCTAGTGGCAAAATAACATGGATGGCTTCAGTCCTCCAATATCCAAATCATCAGGGAAAGGGAAGAGTACATTGGAGACTGCTCGATCTCATTTGATATTCTTCCCTATATTCAGTATGGAAGGCAAGAGAAATGCATTTTACAGACAGAAATTACTTTGTAGCCTTATTTTTATCTTGTTGCCTAAATCTAATCTTGAAAACAACTTACAACTCCAAATTTGCAGATAGGGAAGAAAGGGGCGTAAAAGAAAATATAGTGGGTGATGGCCAAGAATGCATCATCTTGTGTGCTCAAGAGATGTTACTTGTCCTGAGAAGCAGGCTGGAAGCATTTTCCTGAGCTGGGAGTTTGCTGCATTGATAGTCAGCTACACAACTGGAGAAAAGAGGAGTAAAACCTAAAATAGATGCATGCACACACAAAAATGCAGAAAGAGCATTTCTTTTTATGTCTGTCTGCTAAGCTTAGTGGGCTTTCTTGGCTAAGTCTGAGCTAAATATTACTGAAAATAGCATAGTACTGTAGTTATTTCAAAGCACTGTCTGTATTTGTTCTGTGCACTGGGTGGGCAGGAAGCTTCATTTCATAAATCACTTTCAACGAGACAGTAGGCTATAAAAAG
Organism: Corythornis vintsioides; assembly: GCA_025447755.1. Classification (NCBI taxonomy): domain Eukaryota; kingdom Metazoa; phylum Chordata; class Aves; order Coraciiformes; family Alcedinidae; genus Corythornis; species Corythornis vintsioides. The sequence goes on from JAOEGS010001625.1 coordinate 51,340, forward strand.
GGAGGGTTTTTTTCCCTTTAGTGTTTTTAGTTCTAAAAGTTCTGAAGTTGCACAGCCTACATACTGGGAAAAATTAAAAAAATAAAATAAAAAATAAATTCTTACTCCTCTGCAGATCTTGTCTCACATACAAGAGACCTGGGGAGATGCTGGGCAGGCACCCTCAAGCTCGTAGGTCGCCCAGGTCATGTTGCTTAGACTGGGCTAAAACATTTGTGAGAAAAGCAGCTGAAGCACCTTCCCCTTCCCAGCCCCATGCAAATCCCTTTGCAAGCAGTTTGAGCCAGCACTACCAGCCTAAGGAACCAGTCTGATGGAGCAATTGCCTGGACAAAAACATGGGTTAATTTCCAGGGCTGTCTCCTGGTACACTTTGGGGGTACTGTCGAGCAGGATGGAACAGTAGGAGAAATGGTGTGAATAAAAGGGAGGAGTGAGCAGGTAGAAGAACCTACTTAGTCCAGTGATTCTGCTCTGGAGGGACTTGTTAGAACTTTGTTCATTGAGCTGTACATTCAAACTGGAGCAAACTCCAGATGAGGTCGCTCCCGGTGGTAGATATTAGGAACAACAGGATGGGAGACACAGGGAGAGTCACCTGCAAGGGGAAAGCTGCTGCCTGGTTAGTCTAGGTGCCCCTGCTCTGGCAGGGGGGTTGGACTAGATGATCTTCTAGGTCCCTTCCAACCCCTGACACTCTGTGACTCTGTGGTTCAAACTCACTGAATGCCAACTTTTCCCACTTATATTGGAAAAATAAGAGCTCTGCACACCAGTACCTAAACCAAGAGAGTCTGAGATGGGGGGCATGCAGGTTGGAGAAGAGAAAGCTCCAGGGACACCTTTCAGTACTTAAAGGGACCTGTCAAAAAGATAGGGACAGACTTTTTTAGCAGGGCCTTTTGTGATTTGTGATCATTTTAAACTACAAGAGAGAGCTTTAGACTGGATATAAAGAAGACATTTTTACACTGAGGGTGGTGAGACACTGGCCCAGGTTGACTAGAGAGGTGGTCAGTGCCCTATCTCTGGACACATTCCAGGTCAGGTTGGGTGGGGATCTGAGCAACCTGCTCTAGCTGAAGATGTCTCTGCAGAAGCAAACATGTAATGATTTGTTTTCAAAGCAAGAGTCACATTCTTATTACAATACAGTGGTAACATTACAATACAAAAATGGTAAAATATGGTTGCTTAAAACAGTTGAAAACTATTGCTGACACAGGCCAGGATGCTGGTGGGCTTCTTGACCACCTGGGCACACTGCTGGCTCATCTTTAGATGGCTGTCAACCAAAACCCCCAGATCCTTTCCCACTGGGTATTTTCCAGCTAATCTTCCCCCCAGTCTGGAGCTTTTCAGGGGGTTGTTATGACCCAAGGACAGGACGTGGTACTTGGCCTTGCTGAACCTCATCCCATTGGCCTCAGCCCATCAAGCCAGCCTGGCTAGATCCCTGGTCAGCTATTGCAAACTGACAGTGGACCAGCATGTAAAATAACTTGCTGTGTTTATAGTGGTGGAGTTCATGGCAGGTTATGGGCCTTCAGGTTTAGGTTAGTGCTTCACATTATCCATCAGAGGAGTAATTCTTAAAGAAAACCAACACCAATTCATATTAGCAACCTCAAAAAAGCAAAGCTTTTCCTAACACATGGTGGTCCTACCTGTCCCCAGTCAGCATTTCAGCAGTTCTCCTCTCTGCTTCAGCTTTCACTCCACTGTATCAGTTTTATGGCCTCAGAAGAGAACATCAAATACGCCTTTTATAGGTAGATTATTTTAATTTTCCATGGTAATTATGGAGATGAATCATTAAACTAAGCCTGCCAGCTGCACTCTGTTAGTCTGCAGTCTCCCATGTTAAACATTCTCTAGCTGCTTTGAGCTCAGTACATTTGTCAGGATTTCCATGAATTGCTGAGTGTTGAAGTTTGCTTTTAAATTGTCTTGCAGTCACGACAACCACACACAGTAATGCTAACCATTGTAATCTGATTTACAGAAAATGAAAATAAGCTATCTGGAAACTTGTTCTAGTGGTGCTATATTAGTTAAAGTTCATTGTGCCTCATTTTGTATCACTTTGATCAGAAATAAAATAAAATCCTTGAAAATCAAAGCCAGGAAAAGTTTGCCCCTAGCCAAAGCTCTGAAATGTTGAAGTATTGTTTCAAGCTGAGTGATAAATGGCAGGAGTTCTCTGTTTTCCACAGCGGTGTAAACAGCTAGTTCAAGTGTGTTGTTGACAACATTACATATTTAAAGCTGAAATTTGCTATATAACATATATATATCACATATTTGATATAT